>RJWM01005459.1:0-91941 GCA_004363535.1 Dasyprocta punctata | reverse complement strand
TGCGCGGCTGGCCGGCGTTTCCCTGAGGTTCGCGGCGTGCAGGATCGCGGGACCGATTGGCTGGGTCCCGTGCACAGCAAGGAAGGACAGCCTCCCGGGGCGTGCAGGTGGAGTCTCCTCCTTTACTGGGTGGGGGCGAAGGCCTCCCGGTCCCAGGGAGCTGTGCTGGGCACCGCGCGGGACGCGGACCCGACCCTCCATTCGATTCTTTAAAAGATGGAATAAACCTATACAATGGCATGGAGATTCTTACCCTTAATCGATTCTTTTTACTAACAGGACCCTGATATAAATATTTGAACAATTATTCTTTCTTTGATTTTCCTTTTCTTATATCTCAAAACTTTTCCCTTTTAATGTGGAAATTTATATCTGTCTCCATGTTTCAAGGACTGTAGGAGGTAGAGCAATATGATAGACTTGTGAAAAAAGGGCATTGAGATGAAAAAAGCCAATCTGGGCATGGAACACTCACTGTGGTCAGAGAATAATAGGATCTAATTGAATGGCTTCCTATGCAGATGAATCAAGAAAAGAAACCCATGCAAAGATGTTTCTTTCTTATCTCATAATATAGTATCTCCATGCATATGAAAGAAGATGCTGTTTGTGTACATGTAAACATTCTGATACATTTCCAAGATAGTCACTGACTGCACCCACAGTTCTTTCATTAGCATTTCATTTTAAACATCCTATTTTCTCACCAAGAGATTACACATGCTTACCAGTGACAAAATCCTATCTTACCCCTAAAAGAAGTAAACAAAAAACTAATAACCGCTGAAATTTAACACAGGAAAACAATAATTTCTAAGGTCTGTAGTTTGACTTTTTTCCTGATATGAAAGCATAAGAACAAAAACTATCAGTTGGTTGTATAAAGACAAGGATAGAAGTCAGAAAATTCAGGAAAATACATTGCACATAAAAGGGATTCAATCGATATTTTGGTAGAGCTGGCTCATAATGCCTTGTGAAATTTGATTAATTTTGCAGCAAATTTGCAAGCTGATTGACATCATTTTGGCAACTTGTAATCCATCATAAGGAGATAGAATTGTAAAATGCCACAACTTAAGAATTTTTTTCTCAAAGACCCGGTTTTTAAACATTTACCTGTATATCACCAGATTCAATCAAATCAATTGTGGTTTTTCTTGTAGATTTCTTCTTTAATTTTTCAGTGAAATAATAACATGACATACAATGATTCTTTTCAAATCTCTTTCTCTCATTTTTTTAAATACCAGGAATTGAATCCACAGCTTTACACATGCTAGACAAGTATTCTACCACTTTATTTTTTTCTTAGCACAAAGAAGTTTGTGCAAACAAAATCTCACATATAAACATATTAAAAACTCAATAAATGCAGAGGTACTCCTATCGAAATGAGTTGCAGAAACATGTGTGATCCTCTGGTCTCTTCAACCCTGTGAGCTGCCAACTAGACTATCCTTTGCAACCACATCACACCTTGGACTGTGGAAGGAATATTTAAAAAGAAAAACTGATAAAAAGGGACTACAAGAGTGTGGGAAAAAAGACACAAGGAAATATAGCTCAAGTTTTGGCCTATAATGAATCATTTGATACACTGATTTCTTTCTTATCAAGTGAAGAGTTTGGAGAAAAGATCATTAGGATTCTCCTAGATAAAAAATTTCACGTTTTTGTAGTTAAAATGCGTGAATGTTTTGGGAAAACAATTTTTTAAATCTCACTAAAAATTAAAGATGAATTCTACTCTCAGTGAGCTTTGCCATTTGCTTTTACCTAACTTTTTAAAAATGACTTTTGTATTCAAGTTCGTATTGCCTCATATGGACAGTGAAACTCACAAAAGCAGCTAATATGCTGATGCCTATACAAAACTTCTGTCACTGTAACCAAAACTTTTTCTCATTAATTTGGAAGCATACCTAGCTAGAAGAATCAAATTGTCCTTTTTCAGAGCTATATTTGTTCTCCGTACTGTTGAGAGTATCAGTCTGTGCTATTTACTGACTTCTCATTGTGCATTACATAATTCTTTTTTTTTAATTAAGAGAAAAAAGACACATATAAGAAAGACAAAAAGCAAAAGAGACAAACAAATGACTAGGGTAAATGCACAGCAGTAACATAGATTTACAAAGCAGATGATAGAAACTTGAAAATGGTTGCAATATTGCATATCGTTATCTTCAAAAAGGTTGTTTACATTAACAGATATAGACATGTAAAATTGATCTAATCATATGAGTATTAACTGTTCTTTCTCAATAACTAATACATTCAGCAGTATGTTTATTTTAGTTATCTTACATGTACATATATACAGATTTACATCTTTTCCTTTTCCCTTCCCTCTTTCCCCCTTTTCACTTCCCAATTACTTTTGCACTTTGAGCTTTTTTTTATCCTTACATAGTATTTATTATAGATTTTGGATCATATATAATTTTTCAGTTTCTTACACTAGGGAGACAATACGGTATTTACACATGTGGGTTTGATTTATCTCACTTATGAGTATGGTCTCAAGTCGTGTCCATTTACTTATAAAACTCTCAATGCAATCTTTCTTAATAGCTGAGTAGTACTCCATTGTATAAAAATACCACATCTTTTTTATCCATTCTTTGATTGATGGGCACTTGGGTTGTCTCCAAGATCTGGCTATTACAAATTGTGTTGCTATAAACATGGGTGCACAAATATCACTGTGGTATGATGTTTTCAATTCTTCTGGAATAATGCCCAGAAGTAGGATAGCTGGGTTGAATGGGATCTCTAATCCCAGCTTCTTGAGGAATCTCCACGCTGACTTCCACAGTGGCTGCACCAGTCTACACTCCCACCAACAGTGGGGAAGAGTTCCTTTTTCCCCACAGCCCCTCCAGCATTTGTTGTTGCTTGATTTTTTAATCTTGACCATTCTTTCTGGAGTGAGATGGAATCTCAGTGTTGTTTTAATTTGCATTTCATGAATGACCTTTGATGTTGAACATTTTTTCATATGTTTATTTGCCATTTGTATTTCTTTTTCTCAGAAGTGTGTATTCATCTCAGATGCTCATTTTTGGATTGGGTCTTTGAATTTCAGGGGCCTGATTTCTTTTAATTCTTTACATGTTTTAGATAGAAGTCCTTTGTCTGATGGACAATTGGCTAAGGTATTATCCCAGTTCGTGGGTTTTCTTTTCACTGTTGGAGATTTCCTTTGACACGCAAAAGCTTTTTAGTAATATTGAGATCTCAGTTGTTGATTCTAGGAAGTGTTTCCCATGCAATTTGATTTTTGTTCATGAACTCTCTGCCTACTCCTATGTCATCAAGATTTTTGCCTACTCTGTCTTCTAGTAAGTTTAGCATCTCTGTTTTAATATTCACATCTTTGATCTATTTTGACTTTACTTTAGTGCATGGTGATAGGCATGGGTCTAGTTTTAGTTTATGGCATATAGAAAGCCAGTTTTTCCAGCACCATTTGTTAAAGAGGCTATCTTTCTTCCAATGTACATGTTTGGCCCCTTTGTCAAAGATGAGGTGACTAAGTGTGTTTGTAGTTGTGGCTGTATCTTCTAATCTATTCCATTGATCTTCAGGTCTGTTTTGATTCCAGTACCATGCTGATTTTATCACAGTAGCTTTGTAGTATAGTTTCAAGTCGGGGACTGTGAGGCCTCCTGCCTTCCCTTTGTTGCCTAGAATTGTCTTTGCTATTCTAGGTCCTTTCTGGTTCCAGATGAATTTCAGGAATGCTTTCTCTGGTTCTGTGAGGTAGGCAAGGGGAATTTTGATTGGGATTGCATTAAATCTGTGTAAAAATTTTGGGAGACTGGCCATTTTCATGATGTTTGTTCTTCCTATCCATGAACACGGAATATCTTTCCATTTTCTGAAATCTTCATCGATTTCCTTCTTCAGAGTAATGTAATTTTCACTGTAAAGATCTTTTATTCCTTTGTTAGACTGATTTCTAAGTATTTCATTTTTTTGGATGTTATAGTGAAGGGTGTGGTTTCCCTTGTTTCTCTCTCTGTGACTTTGTTGTTTGTGTACAGGAATGCTATTGATTTTTGAGTGTTGACCTTGTATCCAGCACCATTACTGAATTTGGTCATTACTTCAAGAAGTTTTTAATGGATTTTTGGGGGTCTTCTTTGTAGAGCACCATATTATCTGCAAATAATGATAATTTCACTTCTTCCTTTCCTATCCTTATTCCCTTTGTTTCTTTCTCTTGTGTAATTGCTCTGGCTAGTATTTCCAGGACTATATTGAATTGGAGTGGTGATAATGGACATCTTTGTCTTGTTACTGATTTTAGGTTGAAAGTTTTCAGTTTTTCCCTGTTTAGTAAGATGTTGGCTGTTGGTTTATGATATATGGCTTTTATCAGGTTGAGGTAGAGACCATCTATTCTGATTTTTTGTAGTGTTTTTATCATGAATGGGTGTTGGATTTTGTCAAAAGCTTTTTCTGCATCTATTGAGATGATCATGTGGTTCTTGTCCTTGGCCCTGTTGATATGGTGTATTACATTTATTGATTTACGTATGTTGAAACATTCCTGCATTCCTGAGATGCATCCCACTTGTTCATGGTGTATAATCTTTCTGATAACTTTCTGTATTCTATTTGCCAGTATTTTATTGAGGATTTTTGAATCTATGTTCATTAGGGAAATTGGCCTGTAATTTTCATTTTTGGTGTGGTCTTTCCCTGGTTTTGGTTTTAGGGTAATACTTGTTTCCAGGAATGACTTAGAGAGATTTACTTCCCTTTCTATTTCATTGAAGAGTTTGAGGAGTGTTGGCATTAAGTCTTCCCTAAATTTCTTGTAGAATTCAGCGGTGAATCCATCAGGGCCGGGGCTTTTCTTTCTTGGTAGGGTCCTAATTACATTTTCAATTTCATTAGCTGAAATTGGGTTATTCAACAGCTTTACATCTTCTTGATTCAGCTTTGGTAATTCGTAAGTTTCTAGGAATCTGTCCATTTCTTCTGTGTCATTGAATCTATGTGAGTAAAGGTTTTCGAAGTAGGTGTTGATGGTCTTCTATATTTTCACAGGGTCTGTAGTGATTTTACCCTTTTCATTTCTTATTGCATGAATCTGAGGTTTTTCTTTCATCTCTATGATAAGATTGGCTAGGGGTTCATCAATTTTATTTGCTCTTTCAAAGAACCAACTCTTCAATTCATTAATTCTTTGTATTGTTTTCTTAGTTTCAATTGCATTAATTCCTGCTCTAATCTTAATAATTTCCTCCCTTCTTTGGGCTTTGGACTTGAGTTGCTCTTCTTTTTCTAGAAGTTTGAGGTGCAGCATTAGGTTGTATATGTGTGTTCTTTCCATTTTTCTGATGTGGAAATTTAGTGCTATAAATTTCTCTCTGAGGACTGCTTTCATTGTGTCCCACAGGTTCCAGTAATTTGTATTTGCATTTTCATTCAATTGTAGATATTGTTTAATTTCTTTCTTTCTTTTTTCTTTTCTTTTCTTTTTTTTTTTTTGTGGCACCAGGGATTGAACTCACAACCTCGCACCAGTCAGACAGAAACTTAAGTCACTGAGCCAAACTCCCAGCCTTGGTTTTTTGAGGCAGGGTCGCACTGTGTAACTCAGGCCAGCCTTGCACTTGCATTGTAGCCCAAGCGGACCTCGAACTCACAATGCTCCTCTTACCTCATCCTCCTGAGTGCTGGGATTAAAGGCGTGCACCATCACTCCCGGCGTTTAATTTCTTCTTTAAGTTCTTCTGTGACCAACTGGTTGTTAAGCAGAGTATTATTTAATTTCCATGTGTTTATGCAGTTATTGTAGGTTTTTTTGTCATTCATTTCCAATTTTACTGCGCTATGGTCAGATAATATGCATGGAATTGTTTCAGTTCCTTTGCATTTACTTAAGCATGTTTTGTGGACCAGGATATGATCTATTTTAGAGAATGAATCATGTGCAGCTGAGAAGAAAGTGTATTTTGATGTTGATGGGTGGAATACTCGGTACACTTCTACTAGTACCATTTGTTCACAAGTGTGATTCATATCTGTTATTTCTTTGCTGATTTTTTGTTTGGTTGATCTGTCTCTCTGTGACAGTGGGGTGGTAAGGTTCCCTGTTATAACTGTATTATTGTTTATTTGGTTTTTCATGTCTATTAAGAATTGTCTTATGTAGTTGGGTGCTCCCATATTCGGTGCATATATATTTATGATTATAATCTCTTCTGCATGAAGTTTTCCCCTGACAAGTATGTAGTGACCTTCTTTATCTCTTTTGATCATTTTCAATTTGAACTTTGTATTGTCTGCAAACATAATAGCTACCCCTGCTTTTTTCTGGGTTCCTATTGTAGGGAGTTTTGTTTTCTAGCCTTTGGTTTTTAGTCTGTGAATTTCCTTTTGGGTGAAATGTGTTTCTTGTACACAGCATATTGTTGCATTTTGTTTCTTAACCCACTCTCCTGGTCTGTTTCTTTTTATTGCTGGGTTGAGACCATTTACATTGATTGATATAACTGATATGTACTGGCTCATCCCTCTCATGATATCTTTCTGTTGTTGGTTTTCTACATTTTCTGTTTATTTGCCCTGCTTAGTGGTTTCCTTTTGTTGTTCTTCTTAAGATTGTAGCTATCTTTGTCTCTTTCTAGAGTCTCTTTCAGTACTCTTTGTAGTGATGGTTTGATGGCCATAAATTTGTTCAGTTGTTCTTTGTCATGGAAGTATCTTATTTCTCCATCAATTTTTAAGGATAGTTTTACAGGGTACATCAATCTGGTTTGAAAGTTGTTTTCTTTCAGGATTTGAAATACTTCACTCCAAGCTCTTCTTAACTTAAAGGTTTGTGTTGAGAAGTCTGCCATGATTCTGATAGGTTTTCCTTCATAGGTGATCTGTTTCTTTTCTCTGACAGCTTTTAGTATTTTGTTCTTGTGCTGTATTTCTGATACCCTTATATGTCTGAGTGAAGATTTATTTTGGTTGTGGTTAATTGGGGTTCTGTATGCCTCAGTTACCTGTATTTCAGATTCTCTTCCCATGTTTGGAAAGTTTTCTGCTATTATTTCTGTGAATAGTCTTGGCAGGTCATTAATATTGACCACTGCTTTTTCATTTATGCCTATTAATCTTATGTTATTTCTCTTGCCTTTGTCTTGCAGCTGTTCAGTTGTTATTTCTTGGTTCCTTACTATTTTTAAGAGATCTTTTCTTTCATGGCCATAAGCTCCCATGCTGTCTTCAAGATCTGAGATTCTATCTTCAGCTTCATTCAAGCGGTTTTTCAAACTTTCCATGGAGTTTTTCATTTCTTGCATTTCCCTTTGCATCTGTTTCATGCACTCTGTTTTCTGTCTTATATTGTTCATTCAAAGTTTCCATCATTTTCTTAATTTCTTCTATTTTTTATCATGCTCTTCTTTAGATGCACAGAACATTTCTTTAAGAATGACTGTCATTTCACTTTTTAGCTGAGAGATTATTTCTTGAGTTTCTCTATAGCTTCATCGAGCTGTTTCTTTACTGCATTTGCTATCATTTCAGAAAGTTGTGTGACTCCCAGTGTCTTCTATTTCAGTGTCTCTTGGGTTTGTTCTCAGTGGGCTGGGGGATTGAGACTGCCTCTTGGTCTTTCATTTTGTCATTTTCTTCTGGGACCTGTGTGGCTCTGTGTCCTGTGAGGCTGACCAGGCATTCTCCTGGTGGGTTGTGCTGAGTCACAGGGCTGGGTATAGCTAGATCCTCTGCACAGCTAATGAGGGTGCATTCCTGGAGCGTGCTGCTGAAGCCTCCACCTTACTGGATGGGGGCCAAGACTTCCCACACCCAGGCAGCTAGGCAGAGTGTACCCAGGAGTGTGGCACCACCGATACCCTGAGTCTGGCTGCAATGAGTTTAGATCCTCTGGACTGCCAGGCAAGCCTGGGTGAGCCCCAGGCCTACAGTGCCAGGGCCTTCCTCCTGGATGGGCAGGCCCACAACCTCTAGGAGCCACCACGCCTGCTGCTCCACTGAACAATAGAGCTCATGCCCTGTGCTCTTATGGGCAGAGCCCAAGCTCTCCAAGGCCCTGCAGCTATGCTGGCCAGTCCCTGATGAGCAGCTCTGGAGACCTGATCTGGGCTGGGCTCAGTACCTCTGTGTCCTGCGAGGCTTACTGTGTGTTCCCCTGGTAGTTTGTTCTGCGTCGTGGGACTGGGTCTGCATGACATAATTCCTAATTCTTCTGTTTCCATTCTCTGTCTTTGGTATACCTTCTCAGAGTCTAAATGAGTCAGGTGAAAAAATGCAGAAATGTTCTCAGGTTATTTTCCATAATAAGTATATTTGGTACTATACAGAGTAGAATCAACAAGGTGAGATGATGTTTGCTTCAGCAGAAACAATTTTGAAAGCAGTAACTGGTATGTTATATGTGAGTATGTAAATGTCTAAGCATATGGTTATATACTGATAGGCCCATAATTTCCTAAAGAAATTAGTTTCAAATGAAGAGTGACAATATGCATAATCATCTTTCAATGGTCTGCATATAGATTACTAAGCATGTAGACTAAAATAAAAATATAACATGCTTATGAAAGACATGAAAATTATTAAAAACTGCTTAAAATAGTTACAGATGAGGATCTATTGTTCAGAACTGGAAAAAGACTTTTAAAGCCTCAGCAGGTGCTATATTCTGCATTTGTGTAACTACCACAAATTCATCGAGGACTGAAATCATAATACACAAGATAGTTGCTATGGTTTTTGCCTAGATGTTCCCCCAAAACCTCATGCAGTCATGGGGGGAGGATTCTGGAGTTTGTGATTGATTTATGGTCTAATGCTGGAATTGTGACTGTGAGTGCTACATCTAATCGAGGGTGGGTAGCCTGCATACGATACAAGGGACAGAAAAAGGCTTGCTCTCACCTCTCTTGCTTGTTGCTTTTGCTGTCCTCTGCCACCATGAACTGTTGCCCCTCTGCCATGCCATACTTACTTGGAGCCAACTGATTATGGAATGAAACCTCCAGAAACTGTGAGTTGAATTAACCTTTTGCTTTTTAACTTTGAGTGTTGGATATTTTGTCTCAGCAATGAAAAAAGTAAGACAATGATGGTATGAAGATGAGGGACCTCTGAGAATTGAACGTAGCATCAGGGCAGAATGTTCATGATTGGCATTAATGTCCTTATGAAGACATCTCAAAGAGCTAGGTAACTGCTTTCATGACAACAGGACAGAGTTGGAAGTCATCATTAGAAGAAAGTGATCCCTTACCAGACACAAAATCTGCTGGTGCCTTGGTCTTGGACTTCTGGGCTTCCAGGACTGTGAAAAATGTATTTCTTTCCCTTTAAACTGTATATTTTATGGTATATTGTTGCAGAAACCCAAATGATCTAAGGCACCAAGAATGGTGGGAGACGCAAAGAATGAATTTTAAGGGATTTTAAATGAAAAGACTATGTAAAATGTCTGGCAGAATTGTGGGAAAACAAACGGAAATGCTGGTACTCTTATGGCCAGTAGCAGCAAGGAGCTTTTTCATCCCTTGAACTGATTGGACAAGAGAATAGAATTACTACCATATCCTGGAGGGATCAGATCTACTATAAGAGATGGCCGCCTGTAGGGAGCACTGCTCTTTTGAAGAAGGATGCAACTAATTTAGTAAACTCTTTGGGTGGAGTTTATTAGAATATGGTAAATTCTCTGACCTCTTTCTCCCCATACTCTCTAATTTCATGTTGGTGCTTCCTATTAGCCCAAACCAACTCAAATGTAGAGGGCAATAAGGTCTATTGATCTACACATGAATAAAGTTTCTTGTCCTATACAACAAGGTGAAAAGGATAGAGAAAGGATTATGCAAAGAAAACTGCAACTACTCACTACATGAACCATTAGCTACTACTTCATATGTGTACTGAAATGTAAGAACACCCTTTCATCTTTATTCATTCAATATATATTTATTTAAGAATAAATAAGTAAAAGGTAGTGTTCAGTTTTAATTTTACAGCAATCACCAGCATAGACAGTTACTGATCATATTAAAAAGAAAACCAGATAATATAAAACAAATAAGTAACTATTCCAAATAATGTGGCTAAGAAAAGTCTGTTTGAGGAAATGATCATTTTACTGACACTTTATTGATGAGAATAGGTTACTTATGCTGTTAACTAAAGAAAGAGTCTTCTATGCAAGGAGAACTGTGACTTTAAGGGCCACAAGAAAGGAATGTTTTCCATATTAGAAGAAAAAGAAAAACCTTAGTACCAGATGAATCTGGAGAATAAGATGGATAAGCAAAATGAGATATGTTTGCACTAAATATTGCCACATATCTAGCCATTTCAAAATTTAGTACCATGACTTAATGCAACAGATTATTATTCCATAGGATTTTGTTGGTCAGAAATTTGGGCAGGTGTTGGCTCACTGACTTTTCTGCTTTATGTGGCATCTACTGAAGACAATTGACAGTGTTCACGAAGCTTGGATGGGTTGTTTCAGAAATTCCTTGTGACACCTGGTATACAGGTGCTTTTTCATATGTTCTCTCTTTATTTCCATGACTACATTAGGTTTCCTCAGAACTTGGTGGTGTCAAGGTAGTCATACTTAGCATATGGTAAATGTTTCCCACCAGGAAAGAAGCAGAAGCTGTTGGACAGTTTATGGTCTGAGCTTGAAAGTCCCAATATGGTACTTGCATTGCATCTTCTCAGTCAAAACAATCCAGAGGGCCAACCTGAGTTTTTTCAACCTTATTTTTTATTAGTACATATGTGTCATACATACTGAACACACTCATCATAGGAAATGTCTACTTGTACATAACATATCTCAATTCTTTTATCCAAATTCCCCTCCCCACCCTCCAACACGTCCTCTTCTCCCCATTTACAAAAGCTTTGTTTCCATTTTTTTCTTTTCATTTTCTTCCTTTTCTCTTTTTTACTTCCTACCCTTTCTCTTACACCCACCATTTTTCCTTTTCCTATTTGACCATTTTCTCTCTATTTCTCAATATCTATCATCTATTTTGGGCTTTAAAGTGAAATAAAATCAGACACATATTTAAATATCACAATATTTCTTTTGTGTGAGAAACCAGAAGTGTAAATAAAGATAGATTCAATTTTAAGGAAAGGAAAATTGTCTAGATCTTGATTGATGGTCACAGGTCTTTGGAGACCAGCTACCATAAAGCCTTTTACAGACGATGTTTGGATCATATTCCAAATATGGTAGAAACCTACTGAAAGTATTAATCAATGGAATGATGTGATTTGATTTAGGTTTTAAAAATAATACTGTGATTGCTGTGGATAATGAACTTTAGCATTGCAGGAGGGCAGTTTGAAAGACCAGTTAGGACACTCCTGTAGCAAACAATTAAAAAAGTGATAATGGCTCATACCATGTAGATGGTTTTCAGATACAGTGAAATATGGGCAGATTTAGAATTTACATAAGAAGTATAGCTATGAAGACATGATGGATTTAAAGTGTAGAATGAGTGTCAAAAGAAGAATCAAGGAAAGTTCTGAGGACTGAACTTTTCATCTGAAAATTAGAAGCTCATGGTGCCATCTGGAGAGATAAGAATGTTTGAGGGGAAAAAAGGGTCAAGAAATAGAGTAAATTCAAGGTATTCTTTTGTCAAGTATAGAATTAGCTAGCAGATATATTGAGCTATTTGGCACATCTCTTATTCTTTTTTTTTCTTTTTTTTTTTTTCTTTTTGTACCGGGGATGGAACTTATGACCTTGTACTTGCCAAGCAGGATCTTGTGCTGCTGAGCTAAATCCTGGCCCTACATCTCTTATTCTCATTATCAAATTTCACATAGGAATATTATAAATATTATCAATAATTTACACTTAACTCTTATATGTCAAGCACGTTTATCTAAATGGAATACACATTAAAAGTTTCAAAAATTCCGCCAAATTTGTAAGAAAGATACTGTGCTCTTATTATTATTCCCATTTTATTAATGAAAAATCTGAGATTTACAGAGGTTAGTTAATTTTTCCAATATCAGATAATTATTGATAGGTGGAGCCAGAATTTGGACCCAAATAGTTTGGTTATGAAGTCCATTGCTCTAACTACTACACTGTATTATCTTTTTAAATAATATATAACAGTGAAATGTTTCACACAAAGGCAAGCTAAAAAATAAACATGGGAAACCATGTGCAAGAGAGAAAATAAAGAAAGAGCTCATAGTCAGGTGCATGAAGGCCTATAGCTCACTTTTTTTTTCTGTGCTATTTGTGCTTCAGAATTGTTAATTGTCAAACATTACAGGCTTTTACAGGACAGTTTTATAATTACTGATACTATTTCCTAAAAAGATATTTTAGGCACCTGGTCAACTTGTTTTGTTATATTCACTCATAGAAAAAGATTGCAGTTTTACATCGATTTTTAAAAGCAGTTAGAATGAGATATAATTCAAATATAAAAATTTTTCTTAGATAAATTAAATGCCATCTAAATTTAAATATTTTGGCTCCCGATCCACACCATCAAGAAAGTGAAAGATGAAATATGCAGAATCTGTAGGAAATCACCACGTATGTGTGAACATATATGAAAGTCACGTATCTAGTAAGAGAATTGTATCTAAAATATACAAAGAATGCTCTGAATTTAATAATAAACACACAAGTAAGAAAATTTAAAATTAGCAAAGAATTTGATTAGGTATTTCTCCAGAGAACATAGTTACCTATTTTATTCTTGCCATTTATTCTCGATGGTTGATACCTAAGAGGACAGGTCAGTGATTCATTTAAAAATTTTTTGCTGTATAGATTAATGAATGGGTCCATTTTCATTTTTCATTGTTCTTATTGAGGTTATTGTTTTCTCATCAAATTTACCTTGCAATATTTTCAATAATCAATTAAGCATAAATATTAGGCTTAATTCTGAATTCTCAATTATGTTTCATTAATCTATTTTCTACAATTATGCTAGCATATTATCTTGGTTACGGTAGCTTTGTAGACAGTTTTGAGATTGTTAAGTTTAAATTCTTTGGGTTTATTTTTTGTTGTTTGTTTTTAGCAGAATTTGTTGTCTATTTTGCATCCTTTACATTTTCATATCAATTTCAGTATGTACATCACTTTTGTCAAAAAGTAGGCAAAATTTTAATACAAGTTTGTATTAAATCTGCAGATAAATTTGAATATGTGTGCTGTCTAAACAATACTATGTCTTTTAATTTGTGAACTGATTTATTTAGATCTTTTTAAATTTACTTCAAAAATATTTTGCAAGTGTTAGGATACAAGCCCTATAATTCTTTGTCATAAATTTATTCTTACATATTTTATTCTTTTTAATGATTTTGTAAATGAACTTTTAAAAGCTTTTATTTTCAGATTGATCTAAACTATGGTATAGGAATATAATTAATGTCTGTATACTTATCTTTTTTCTGCAATCTTGCTGGTGTCACTGAGTCTAATTTGGAGGAGGGGAAGATATCTTAAGTTTTCTATATTCAGGATCATGTCATCTGCAAAGTTTTAGCTTTTTCCTTCCAATATGAATTTATTTTTTTTCTTACCTAATTGTCTTACCTAGAAACTCTGTTACAATATTGAATAGAAGTGAAAAGAACAGCCATTCTTATCTTTTCCCTCATCCGATGGGGGTAAGCATTCAGTTCATCACCTTTAAATAAGATATTAGCTGTCGGTTTTTTCCTATACGTCATTTCTGAATCGAGAAAATTTCCTTTTATTTATACTTTGTTCAGTGTTAGCGTCATCATGAAAAAACATTGAATTTTGTCAGTTGATATTTCCAAATCCTTTGAAATAGTCATGTACATTTCCCATTTACTTATTGATATGGTAAAATATATTCATTGATTTGGGAATATTAAGTATCTCTTGCAGCCCTGGGATAAACCAATTGGTCAAGCTACTTAAATATTTTTATGTTTCTGGATTTGGTTTTCTTCAGGATTTTAAATTTTATGTTAAAAAATATTATCTCCATCTTTCTTTGTAAGTGATAACCTTGTCTAGTTTTGGTATTAGGGTAATACTATTATCAAGGAATGAATTAGGTAGTGTTCTCTCCATCTCTACTTCTAAAAAGTGTGAATTATTTTCTATTCATTCTTCTCAAAAAATTTGGTACTTTTCCTTGTGGATTTCAAAAATTATTAATTTAATTATTAATAATAGCTTAAACCTGTAGTTCTATTCAGATTTTCTATTTATTCTGTGGTCAATCTTTTTAGTTTCTATGTTTTGGAAATGTTTCCACTTAATCTAGATTATCCAAATGTTTTTGGCATACAGTTGTTCATAGTTTCCTCAATAATCCCCCATAAATTCTGTAGTGATGTACTTCTTCATTCCTAATATGAATATTTTGAGCCTTCTTCCTTTTAGAAAAAAAGTCTAGCTAAATGCTTATTATCTTTTTTATCTTTTCAAATCCTCCAAATTTGATATTTACATAAATATTTAAGTCAGACTTCACCGGTGTTTTACTTCCCAGGGTTGCGCTCCACCCATCTCTTCTCATTCTAAAGATGAAGACATATACATTACATGAACAACTAGCAAACAGTGAAAACATTAAGTTTGTTGCTCATATAATGTGGGCATATTAAATTAGTGTGATACATCATTATTATATCTCCATCTTCTTGAATCTGATTGTTCAGCTATTGTCAAAAGCTGAACAATTTGGCTTCTTCAGTCCCAGTATCATATTAGCATTCTATGCAGCACATTGGTGTTCTCATCAGCAGGAAGTAGAGTAACATTTCTACTCTCTTTAAGAAAGATTTCTTCAATTTTCATGTGTCATGTTTACTTAACCGTCTTTCGTCTGATCCTATTTTATGAACACACTGTGCGACAAAGGAGCATGGAATTCTCACCTGTTTATGATGTTCCCCTTTTGCCCAAAGAAAATTTAAAATCTAATTATTGAGAAAATAGTAGTTCTAAATGGCGGTAACCTTTCTTTGGTAGTCTGCTTCTTCATATTTATTAACATTTATGAAAACAGTTGTGAACTCATAATGCAACACTCTATACCAATGGTGGCAAATCTTTTAGAGCTTTCAGTGATAAACAGCCCACTGCAGTATGCATGCCATAGGTTTGCCACCACTGTGCTATACAGTCATGTACCATATAATGCCATTTCAGAGATCATATATATATGATAGTATCCTTGTAAGGTCCTAATGGAGCTGAATAACTCCTATCATCTAGTTCTATAACAGACATCATAGCATCATAGTACAATACATGTCATGAATCTGCCATAGATTTATTAAACTCCTGTGATGCTAGTCGTGTGAAAATGTAGAATATAGAATTAGGTATAATTTATAATACTTGATGAAGACAATAAACAGCTATTATTGGTTTTTGTATTTACTATATTCTACTTTTTAATCATTATTTTACAGTGTACTTCTTCTTACAAAAAAATTTTCTGTACAACCCATATACCATATTATTCCACCAGCAGCCTCATACATCTTGTATTTTCTGGTCCCGTGACTGTATCAAGAGGCCACATTAAGTGACTGAGTTGCCATCCAGGTTGTTGGACATATGCTGTATGATGCTCACACAATGATAAAATCACCTAAACTTGCATTTTGCAGAATGTATCCCCGTCATTAAGCAAGCATAATTCTATATGTATTTGTTTGTCCATGTGTATGTAGTATGTTTGTTTATTTCAGATTTAATGATTATGAGAGGGATCACATATGACCTACTCATTACTTTTTCTCTTGTCTATTGTACATTCATTCTTTAGCCTTTATCTAAAAATGTAAAACTTTTCTAGATGCTCTAAAATTATCGAGTACTGGTTCACAAGCGTTTGTATGAATAAGAGTCATGTGGGAAATGTATTTAAAATGTAGATTCTATACTTAATCCCAAGAAAGTCTTATTCAGTGGATCTAGTTTAGATCCAGAATCCTGCCTTTTTAATGAGAACTCTAGGTTGCTCTCACTTTGACAGGGAATGTGGTGACCAACTATTTTATAAATATAAGTTAAATTTGTCAATGAAGATGCATGTCTGTTTTCTTTTTGTGGATGCTTTTGAGTATGGTTTCCATTTCTTAAAATGGAACTTGTCTACTTAATCATTTCAAAAGAAAACTTTCAATATATGTTAGCTAAGCAATATATGAAAGTAGAGATGGAGAATTTGAGTCTCTCCATTCAATTTATTGACAAATAATCTATAATGTCTTTGGTTAAGCAGAATTTTTGTAACAAAATGATTATAGCATTGACTATTATTGAAAAGATAAAACCATTTTGCTTTCAGTGACAAAATTTGTCCCTTTCAATTTAGTTATTAAGATATTGCCTACCCAGCTCTGTATAGGAACAAGATTTGCCTATTCTGTTCGACACCAGAATTTAGAATGACCTTTCATTTTTTCAACATTATGCAAATCTTATTATTACACAGGAAATTCCCAGAATTTATTGCAACTGTACCCATGTCAATGAGCTGCGATGTTGATGGGGTGACTTGATTAAAATTAACCGATTTAGTCTTTTACTATGTTTACTAAGTAAGCAGTAGGTTTAAAATTGATTTAAAATAGATTTTAAATTAGGCAGTTATTCTTTGACTATTTCTAGAGGTAGAATTGTTGAAGTGAAGTGTTAGAAGGGTTTGACTCAGAAATTCCAATTTGGGGAATTTATTTCAAAATAATAGTCAGAGATATATTTAAAGGTTTGCACACAGTGATATTCCTGTCAGCTTTGATGTCAGAAAATAAAAACCTGAAGTAAAAAAACTCAATCCAAAATAGACAACTGAAACTTCTCATAAGAGGTACAAAAGGCCAATAAATACATGAAAAAATATTCATTATCTCCAGTCATTGGAGAAGTACAAATGAAAGCAGTACTGAGATCCCATTTTACTCCAGAAAGAACGGCTAACATCAAGAAATCAACCAATAACAAATGCAGATGAGGTTGCAGGGGAAAAGGAATAGTTCTACATTATTGGTGGAAATGTAAGCTAGTTCCATCTTGGAAATCGGAGCTACATTTTCTCTGCATATACAAATGCACATACTGTATATACTTAGAAAAAAATTGTAACGATACGTTCCAACCTGACTAAATTTTAAAGGATTTATCTCTGGGTGTAGTATTACAGCTGATTTTTTACTTTGTGTTTGGACTTCTGAGTATTACACTGTTTTGTACTTATGATTTATATATTATTTGTCCACTAAAATTTACCATGACTCAGGTTTCAATTGATAAACGCACATGTCATCCCACTACACCTATTAGCACAAAATTTTATCAACTTAGACATTTTAAACGTAACCTCTAACCTTCTGTTCATGAGTTGCATTACTAAAAATCTTTTTGTTGGTATTATCTGAAAATGATGAGGAAACATGATATGGATCATTTAGCTCTATCATTGCCTAAGTCATGAACTCTGCTGCAAAGCAAGCAGGTCAGTACCCCTAGGTGAACATTTTTTGGTTATAACAGTTTGCATTCCTTTGATAAAAAGACTTAGACATAAAAATTGTATAACTTCAGAATTCTAGAAACAGATTTCAATGCATTTCTTCTTAATAAAGCAAATAACTGAGTCACTAAATTCCCATGCATTCCATGTAATTTTTTCTCTTCAATTAACCATCTCTTTTCCAGAACATGAACCATTTAGTTCCTTAGTCTATGAGTCCAAATTCTAAAAAGAAAAAAAAAATTCAGGACTACATATAAATCAGTTTTAAGAACCAAGATTTCAAATTAACATAAGTCAATAAATTCTTTAGAAATTCTACAGTCTAGCTGTAATTTCCCCCAAAAATTTTTCTGTCGACTGGGGTAGGAAAATTTGGATAAAATTTAATTGTGAAATATTTATTATATAGTTTGAAAATTATGAAAAACACACAACACAGCCTAATACATCATATCAGGATAGCAAGTGTAAAATGATGTAGAACAAATAGTCCTAAAGGGAAAATGAAAACAGTAACACTTATTGAACAAAACTCCATCCCAGAATCTACACTGATGAACCAGTAAGTAAAGAATGAAGTCAGATACTATAACAGAATTTGGATTCAATTAAGGATGAAAAATAGATAAATTACTTTCTACAATGTTTGCCATTATCTATGTCAAAGAAATTGGAAATATTTTTTTGGCATAAACCAGCCTTATCATGACTATGTAAGCAAACTTTTATTTTGGCAGCCCTTCACTTTTCTGATTTGGTTTTTATTTTTTCAAAGTGATGAAAGTACCTTACATAATTTCGATAGACAAATAGTTCTGCAAGTCTTGTGAAGTGAACTTCCTTGACTCCTTCTAGTTTGTATTTACAACTAATCTTATATCATTTTTGTGCTTGTCTCAGTATTGTATTTATACTAGTCTTTAATTCTGTTACCAAATTTTGACATTATTTGCTGCATTTTAATTGTGAAGAATAGGGACTGCTTTGACTTTTACAACCTTCACTACACTTTAAGTACCCCATCCTCTCAAATGTTAATTTCTTGGTATTTACATAATCAAAATACTTAACTGAGATGAGTGAACTAGTAAACTATGTTTACTTGTCCTGTTGTCCATCTTACAGATACCTTCTCAGTTAATAATCATTCTGATTTTGATTGCTTGGTTTATGCATATTTATCTATAATTTGGTTCCAAGATCTTCCCGGTTATGTAAATCTATTTCATTAATTCAAGGACAATTTTATCTTTTCAGTGTTTCTCAGAATCAAGTCGTGTGTGTATGTGAGTGCTGTTTTTCTTCCTTTTCTTTGTATTTTCCATGGTTTTAGAGGTGTATGTCTTCTAGCTTCCTGAGAAAATCTGCCCAGGTAGCAAAGTTTTGGAAACTGCATAGCAAAGTATTTTCATTTTCCTTTGACTTGACAATTTCTAATCACAATGTTCTATATTTACGGATACTTTTCTGTCAGAATTTTTAAAACATTGTTTAATTATATTCCGATTTCCAGTACTAATGAGAAATCCAGTACCATTCTGAGATCTGATCCTGTGTGTGAAATGTATTCTTTCTCCCTGAACTTCTGGAAAATTCTGGCTTCTTGACTTCTAAATTTAATGTTTTTGTGTTTGTATGAAGGTTATTGCTTTCTACTGTACTGGCACTTGATGGGCCCTTTGAATAGGAGCTCATGTATTTTAGGGCTGGGAAAATTGACTGTATTATTTAACTATTTTTTTCCTCTGATTTCTATAATCTCTGTTTCATAACTCTTATTGATTGAATCTTGTATCTGTTGGATAGATGTTTTATTTAGGTATCTTCTTTTTTATTCCTCTTTACTTACATTACGTTTTGGGATAGCTCTTGACTTTTATGCTTTACACCTTATAATTGAGGTTTATTAATCTGATAGATTATTCTTAATTTTCAAAAGCTCTTTATCATTCTTTTTTGTTAGTGTGTGTTTTCAATACATGTTGGGAGCAGCTGAGCAGTGATAGTTCACATGTGTAGAGCTGAGAGTACAAAGTGCCCAAGGAATACTTTGAGGGCATGAAGCACCCCAGGTGAGCAGGTTTTCCAGCCCTGAGAACAGGTGACATGAGGAGTGAGCCAGTTAAGCAAAGGCATGTCATACGACAAATGCATTGCAGTGGTTGAGCAGTTCCTTTCCTCCCATTTGAAGAGAGGGCTACACCTGACATCAGCTTTCTGTACATTGTCTATTATCTTTATTTCTCCATCCTCTCACTGTCCTTTCCTCCAGGAACTTTGAGATCTGTGCTGGACATGGCACATTCTGATGTGAACACAGGATTGGATAAGAGGAAATACTAGGCGAGGGTACTCTTCTCACTGTGTGCACAAAAGTGAAGGAAGTGTATTGATAGCATCAGTATTGATCACAGAGGTGTATTGATATTGATATCATCAGGTGTAAAACACACAACAAACAGTTCTCAAAGAACATGTATATAGAAATGATGTATATGAAAATGTTTTTTGTATTATTGATTCATGTATTTACTTTCCTTTTGTGGAGAAGCCAAGAAAGAGAAGCCAAAGAGAGAAATAGGCTCCAGAGAAGCCAAAGAGAGAAACAGGTTCATTAGTGCCAAAGAGAAAAATGGGCTCATTAGATCCAAAAGAGCAAAACAGGCTCAGGAAAACAAAAGGGAGAGAGATGTATTGATTTTGTCAGGTGTTAAACATTAGGCAAGTAAGTTCTCAAGAACAGAAAATGCATATACAAATCCTCATTCTATTATGGATTCTTGTACTTTGTGGATTTGCGAGTCTTCCAAAATGTGGAAAAGAAACTGTTTATAGTGACAGACTCTTCTTTCAGATTCAGATATCTACCTTTAAGAAAACTTATGTGATATACATATAATTAAAGGACAGCAAGTTAGTTAAAAAGCTTCTTATGTGTTAGAGATGATTGACTAAACAGGTTATACTATATCAAAATGAAAATTTAAGTGTATTACCAAATGTCATCATGATTGTCATGCCACACTATTATGTAGGAATTTTGATTTCTAATTTTCTGTGTAAAATATGTAACTGTTACCTGTTAATATTTTATAGGGCTTTAAATACTAGAATATCCATAGTTGATAGAAAATAATAAATGCATTTTGTATAATATTAAGCTCACTGTTCCCATAACAATATAATGTCATTAACTTTCTCTTCTGGATGACCAGCAACTGAGGGTTGGAGACCAAAAAACTGAAAGACGTGTGGGCTAAGAGGATAGCCAATATTTTGACCCGAGACCTTCAAGGTCAATAAGAACTCAGGATATAAGAGAACCTCTCTTGTCACATCCTGTAACTCAGTGAGTCCCTGGTCTTCCAATCAAGGAGATTGTGAGACCACAAAGGAAAGTGATTGCTAGTTTTTAGTGTGCCTAAGGATAATCACCAGGAAAGAAAAAATGTCTCAAGCTTTCACAGAAAGCAACATGGTCAAGCCATGGCTGTGACTCATCTAGATGATTGATATTTAGAGAAGTACTAAGAGATGCTGTGCATGGTTCCAGGGTAATTCCTGAGGAGACTTAGCTGAATTTAACAGATATCAAGAAATTAATTTTAATTAATACAGGTCTCACTTTCACTTGGTCCTAAACATCCAGCAGAAAAGTATAACCATAAGGAAGAAAGCTGTCTGCAGAGTCCTCCAAACACAACTCCTCCAACTTCAACTAAACACCCACTGATTGAAGCTACAAAAACAGAAAAGGGGGAGATATCAGGATTGACTGAGCTAGTGATGGTTCACACACGCAGAGCTGAGAGCACAAAGTGCCTGAGGAATGCCCTGAGGGCATGGAGTACCCCAGGTGAACAGGTGTTCCATACCCCAGAACATGGGGCATGAGAGGACAGCTAGTTAAGCATAGGGCTTTCACATGACAAATGTATAAATAGACACATTGTGGTGATTGAGCAGTTCCTTTCCTCCCATTTGGAGAGAGGGCTCCTCCTAACCTCAGTTTTTTTTTATTGTCTCTTATCTTTATTTCTCCATTTTCTCACCATTCTTCCCCATGAAAACTTTGAGAGCTGCACAGCATGTAGCAACACATAAAAATTACACTTGTTTTGGGCAATTGTTACATATATATTATATCTTAATCATTTTCATGCACCTCCACATCCTCTCCCTACTCTTTCTCCTTCTCATTGCCATAATCTACCTCTCTATTGCTTACATTCTCTCTTTTATTGTGCTCTTTAAATTATTTATATTTCGAGTGTCTCACATAGAAGAAATCGTCTGATATTTAAACTCTAGTTTCTGGTTTCTTTCACTTGGTATTATGATTTCAAGATTTAACCATTTTCTTAGGAACAAATGAAATTTATTCTCCTTATGACTGAGTAGGTCTTTTTTGTGTATATATACCATATTTTCTTCACCTATTGGTAAGTATATAGGCTGCTTCCATCATAAAACTCTTTTGAACTGTGCTGCTATAAATTTGCATATGCAAATATTTCGGTAATATAATAAATTCAACTCTTGTAGGAAGACACCTAAAAGAGGTATAGTTAGGTCCAGTGGAATTTATATTTTTCAGTTTTTTAAGGAATATTCATACCGATTAACATTGTGATCGTACTAGTTTACATTCCAACCAACAATGAATAATGGTTTACTTTTCTCCATAACTATCCCAGCATTTGTTGTTTTATTAGTCCTTGATGGCAGTCATATTTAATGGAATAAAACAAAACCTCGGCATTGCTTTGATTTGTATTTTTCTTTGTTTTATTTTATAGAGGATAAAACACAATAAAACCAATCAAAGCAAACCAATGTAAGAGATACAGAATTTCAAAAAATTATGAAATCAGCAATAGTTACCATAATGCCTTTTGATGTCTTCAAAATAGCTGCAGAGAACTTCAGACATAGTAAAAATCAAACAGAATAGAATAGAACAAATAAAAACAAAGCCATGAATAAAATAAAGGACTTCAAAACAGGTCAATAGTAAATCCAAAATTGCCACCATAATATATCTTGCAATCTTTGAAATAGCTGCTCCTGCCATTGAATTTGGCATAATCAAACAAAACAAAAGAGAATAAAACCTAACCCAACAATACAATGGAAATGATATGGGACTTCCAAAACAAGGCCATAGGGAATCAACAATGGCTGCAACCCTCACAGAAGGAGATGCCCCCTAGATGTCACACTGTGTACCACTATCCTCTGAACCTATGATCAGACCACTGGCCCTAGACCTGTGATATTAGTGAAACAACAAAGCACCACAGGCATCCAATTGCATTTCACCTCCATAGCTACCATCATAGCCTGTGTTTCTTTGGATAAACTGGTTGTTTACAGGGGTGTGTGTTGGTTCTTCTTGTTTGCCAGCCCATGCACTGGAAGGGGCTGGAGTCTGTCTGTTCCAGTCTGGCAGCAGTGCATGCTTGATGCTGGTTCCCAGACTGGGCTTGCTTGCTGGTGTGGCCTTGTTCTCTCTACCCCAAGTCCACAAATGATGCTGACTCATGGGGAGAGACTGAGGTCTGCCTGTTCCAGTCTGGTGGTGGCCCACACATGGAGCTGATTTGTATTTTTCTAATGGCCAAATATATGGAATATTTTTGGTACATTTTATATACATAGTGGTCACATTCATCACAGGAAGCTTGTACCTGTACATGTTGTATCTTAATTCTACTTTTTTTCCCATTTCCCTCCCTTCAATCCCTCTTCCCCTCCTTATTTTAAAATCTTTGTTTGCATTTTTCTTCCTTTTCTCTTTTTTCTTTCCCCATCTTCCTTTCCTCCTCCCCCCTCCCTAGTTCCTCATTCCATTTGAATATTTTCTTCCTATTTTGCAGTATTTATTACACATTTTGGTCTTTATTTACACTTTTGGTTTCTCACAGCACAGAAACAATGCAATATTTGCATATCTATGTCTGATTTATTTCAAGTGAATGTTGTCATCCTAGAATAGCAAAAACAACCCTAGGCAACAAAGGCAAAGCAGGGGCATCGAAATTCATCACCTGAAATTATACTACAAAATTACTGTGATTAAATGAGCATGGTATTGGCAAAACAACAACAACAACAACAAAAAAACAGAGTTGAGGATCAGTGCAACAGATTAGAAGATGCAGACGCACCTCCAAACACACTCAGCTGGCTCATTTTTGACAAAAGGGCCAAGCATGTTCACTGAAAGAAAGATAGCACCTTTAATAAATAGTGCTGGAAAAACTGACTTTCCCCACATGTCAAAGACTCATTTCTCTCACCAAGAACTAAATTAAAATCAATATGGATCAAAGATCTAAATATCTAAACAGAAACACTAAACATGCTGAAGGAAATGATAAATAAATCACTTGACATAGGTGTAGGCAAAGATTTCATGAACAAAACCCCAATCAAACAGGAAATACCACACAGAATCAACAACTTGGATCTCATCCTAATAAAAATTTTTGCACAAAAAAAGAAATAACCAATAGAGAGAAAACAACCCACAGAGTGGGAAAAAATTTAGTCAAAGGTTCCTCAAACAAAGACTAATATCTAGAATATATAAAGAATTAAAAAAAATTAGACCCCCCTCAAATTTAAAGAACCAATTCAAATATGGGCATGTTTATAGAGCACGAATTCTAATAGCTAAATCTTGGAAACAACACAGATGCCCATCAACCAAGGAATGGGTAAAAAGATGTGGCATTTTGATACAAGGAATTCATCTATAGAGAAAGATAAATTTGAGACATTCCTAGGTAAATGGATGCACCTTGAAACTATCCTGTTAAGTGAAATAAATCAGACACAGATGTAAATATTTTAGTTTCTTTGGTGTGAGAAACTGAAAGGGTAAATAAGTACCAAATTGTGTAACAGGTATAGTGAAATAGGAAGAAATGATTAGAAAGAAAGGGGAACTAGAGGGAGGAGGGAAAGAAAAGAAGGGAAAAAAGATAAAAGAATAATAAAACAAAACTTTGTAAATGAGTATAGGATGAGTGGTTTAAGGGATAAGAGGGAATTGGAAAGAAAAAAAGAGGAAAGAATACATCATTTATAAATACAAATTCCCTATGACGAATGCAATTTTTGCATATATCTAAATTGTACCAGTAAACTTAAAAAATTTGAAGAATATTGCCTAAAGGTGCATCCATTTGCCTAGAAATGTCTCAAGTTATCCTTCTTTATGACTGAATAGCACTTGTGTAAAAAACCCATATCTCCTTTACCCTTTCATTCACTGATGAGCAATTGGACTATTTCCCAGATTTAATTATTACAAACTGTGCTACTATAAACATGGGAGTGTATATATTTCTGTGGTATGATGCTTTTAATTCCTTCAGGAAGATACAAAGGAGAATAGTAGCTGGGACAATTGAAACATGTAGTTTTACATTTTGGGGACTCTCCACATTGCTTTCCACATTGGTTGCACCAGTCTACATTTCCACCAACAGTAGAGAAGGGTTCGTTTTTTTTTTTTTTTCTCAGAGCCTTGCCAGCATTTGTTCTTGGTTGAATTATTGATAATGCCATGCTTTCTGATGTGAGATGGAATCTCACCGTTTTTAGAATTTGCATCATTCAAATAACCAATGATGTTAAGCAGTTTTTATATATTTATTTGCTATTTCTACTTCACCTAAGAAGTGTCTATTCATTTGAGATGTCTATTTTTGGACTGGGTTTTAAATTTTGTGAATATGATTTATTTAAGCTCTTTATATATTCTAGATATTAGTCCTTTGTCTGAGGAACAGCAATCAAAATATTTTTCCTCTCTGTGGGTTGTCTCTTCACTCAGTTAGTGATTTCTTTGGCTCTGCAAAAGCTTTATAATAAGATGAGAGCCCAGTTGATTCTTTGTAATCTTTTCTGTGCAATCAGGGTTTTGTCTATAAAGTCTTTGTCTACATCTTTGTCTTCAAAAGTTCTACTTATTCTCTCTTCCTGAAGATTTAGTGTTTTTGTCTTAATTTTAGAGCTTTAATTCATTTGAATTTTAGTTTAGTGAATGCTGAGAGACATGGATCTAATTTTAGTCTTCAGCATCTAACAAGCCAGTTTTTCCTGCACCATTTATTAAAGATGCTTTTTTTCTTTCAGTGTACATATTTGGCTCCTTTGTCAACTCTAAAGTGGCTGAGTGTGTTTGGAGTTGTTTCTGCATCTTCCAATCTTTTTCATTGTTCTTTGAGTTTGTTTGTTTGTTTGTTTGTTTGTTTTTTGCCAGTACCATGCTGTTTTTGGCACAGTAGGTCTTTAGTATAATTTCAAGTCAAGGATTGTGATTCTCCCTGCCCTACCTTTGTTGCTGAGATTTGTTCTTGCTATTCTAAGTCTCTTCCAGTTCCAGGGAATTTTAGGACTATTTTTTCTAATTCTGTGAGGTATATTATTGGCATTTTGATTGAGATTGCATTAAGTCTGTATAACTATTTTGGAAGTATGGACATTTTCATTGTGTTGTTTCTTTTACACAAGAGCAAGTGGAATCTTTCCATTTTCTGATAGCCTCTTCAATCTCCTTTTTCAGAGTACTGTAGTTTTCAATGTAAAGACCTTTTGCTTCCTTTTTTAGATTCAGTCCTAAGTATTTTGTTTTTCCGATGCTATTGTAAAAGTCTTGGTTTCCCTAATTTCTCTCTCACTGAAATGATTATTTGTGTATAGGAATTCTATTGATTTTTTGGTGTTGACCCTGTATGTAGCAACATGACTGACTTTGGTTATTAAATTTAGAAATTTTTTGGTGGAATCTTTTCGATCTTCTGTGTGGGGTATCGTGTCATCTGCAAATACCAATAACAATGGAATATTTTTCATGTAGTTATTCATACTTCTTCTGAGAAGTGTCTATTTGGATTTTGATTGTGTCTTTGTTTTTGCTGTGTGTCATTTTGAGGTTTTCATAAATTCTCTATATTAGTCCTCTGTCTCAGTTTTTTCCCCTATTTTGTAAGTTATCTTTGCACTCTGTTGGTTGTTTCTTTTGTTGTGCAAATGCACTTTCATTTGACATAATCCTATTTTTGATCATTGCTATTATTTGTGCAAATCAGGTTCTGTGTAGAAAGATGTTGCCTATGCCTGTGTCTTACAGAGCTTTACCTATTTTATCTTCCAGAAGGTTCAGTGCTTCTATTTATGTATCTAGGTCTTTAACACATTTTGATTTGATTTTAGTACAGATTGAGAGATACATGGCTATATTCTTTCTTCTGCACATTGATAACCAGTTTTCCCAGAGCAATTTATTAAAAGGCTTTCTTCCATGTATGTTTTTGGCACTTCCAAAAATTCTATGGCTGAATGTACATGAGGTTGTTTCTGCATCCTCATTTGTAGTCCATTGGCCAATTTTTCTATTTTTGTGCCAGTACTATGATGTATTTACTACTGTGTATTTGGAATATAACTTGAAATTCTGGATTATAATGGCTCCTGCATTGATTTTTGTGTTCAGGATTGCTTTGGCAATTCTGCTCTTCTTCTCATTTCATATAAAAGTTAGGATTGATTTTTCTAGTTCTGTGAGGAATGCTGTTATCATTTTGAGTGGAACTGTACTAAATCTATATATCATTTTTGGTATTATGACAATTTTCACAGTATTGGTACTGCCTATGCAGGAACAGGTTGTGTCTTTCCATTTTCTAAAGTCCACTTTTTTTTAACAGGGTAGTATAATTTTCATTTTAGACAACATTTACTTCTTTATTTTAATTTCTAGAAATTTATTTTTTCAAGCTACTGTGAATGAGATCATTTCCTTGACTCCTTTCAAGCTCATTGTTGTGTTCAGAAATACTAATTTTTGGTGTCAATTTTCATTACTACCACTTTGCTAACTTTGGTTATTATTTCTAAGAATCTTCAGTTTCAATTTTTTGGGTATTCTGTGCAAAGAATCATGTCATTTGCAAATAACAATAGTTTAGCATCATCTTTTTCTGTTCACATCCCTTCTATTTCTTTCTTGCCTGATTGTTTCGGTTAAGTTTCCAGTACTGCATTGAACAGTAGTGTTGACAGTGTATATGTTTATCTTTTTACTGATTTTAGAGGAAATATTCCCAGCTTTTCTTCATTTAGTAGGATGTTGACCGTGGATATGTTATAAATGGCTCTTATCAGATTGAAGTGTTTCTATACCTATTTTTGTCAAGGTTTTATCATGAATGGATATTGGAATTTGTCAAAGCCTTTTTCTGTATTTATTGAGAAGATCATGTGATTTTCATCCTTACTTCTTTTTATGTGCTGTGTTAAAATTACTTGTTTATGCATATTAAACCATCTGAATTCCTGGGTTGAATTTAATTTGGTCATGATTATGATCTATAGTCTGTTTGCAAGTAACTTGTTAAATATTTTTTCATCTCTATTTATTAAGTAAATTGGCATTGAATTTTTTTATGAATCATTTCTAGTTTTAGTATAATGGCAATGCTGTCTTTAAGGAATCAGTTTGGTCATGTACTTTACCTTTCAATTCATGTAAGAAATGGAGGCATATTGCCTTTAGTTCTTACCTGAAGTTCTGCTAAAATTCAGTGATAAATCTGTCAAGACCTTGGTTTTTATAAGTTGGAGGGGTTTTCATTACTGCCTTAATTTCACTGCCTGTTATGGTTATTCAAATCTTTTATATCTTCTTTTGTTCACTTTTCATAATTCATATGTGTTAAGGAATTTATCTAATTTATGAACATTTTCCAATTTATTGAGACATACGTTTTTGAAGTACTTTGTTATAATTCTATAGATTTTGGCACCGTCTGTTTTACTTTCACATTGTAATGTCTAATTCCATTAATATATGCATTTTCTTTCTTTCTTCAGTAAGTTTAGCTTAGCCTTCATCAATCTTATTTACCTTTTGAGAGAATCGACTTTTTGATTCATTGATCTTTGGTCAAAATTTCATTAATTTTCACTCTAATCCTTACAATTTTTATACTACTACATGTTTAGGTTTGATTTGCTCTTATTTTGTAGGACCTTCAGATGAATTGTTAGGTTATTCATTTGAGAACACTCTATTTTTCTAGTGTACACATTACATTATAATACCTACATTAGGAACACACAACTATAAACTTCCCTGGGAGAATCGCTTTTATTGTGTCCCACAGGTTTTGGTAAGTTGTGCTTCATTGTATTTTGATTCTAGAAAATTTTCTTCCCTGATTTCTTCTGAACATTTAAGTTATCTGCTGGTTTGTGTAATTTCTGTGGTTCCTTTTACTGTTTACTTGTACTTTTATTCTCCTATAATTTGCTAGAATGTAAGAGAATATTCCAATTATTTTATATTTAATTAAGCATGCTTTACGGACTAAGTCTTTGTCTATTTTTGAGAAAGTTCCCTGTGTTACTGAGAAAAATGTGTACTTTGTTGTTTTTGATGAAATCTTCTGCAAATATCTGTTAAGTCTGTTTGTTCAGTGGTGTGTTTCAACAGTGATATTTCTTTACTGAGCTTTTTTCTATTTGACCTGTTTATCAAAGTGGAATATTGAAGTCCCCCATTATGATTACAGTGTTACCTATGTGTCCTTTTGTGTTCAGTAGTTTTCAAGTTTTTATTTAATGAAACTGATATTTAGATATATCTATCTATCTATCTATATATATATATATATATATATATATATATCAATGTCTATCTATCTATCTATGTATCTATCTATCTATCTAAAATGGTTTAACTGTTTGGTTCTTGAGTTCTTTACCTGAAATTTCCTCCATTTCAGTACTTATGAGAGCAGATTTTTGAGATTTAAGACATCTGAGGCATCTTTTCCCCTTGTGTTTTCATGTTTTCCCTTTCTGTTGAATTGTTCCCTTTACCAGTAAATACTGACCTTGTTTGTGTTTTCTGTTCAGACATGGTTTGAAGTCTTTGTCTGAAATTAGTTCTGCTTTCTTTTTAGGATCTGATTGCAGGAAATATTTGACATCTTTTCATTTTCAATCTATTTACTTTTAATCTAAGATGTAATTCTTGCAGCAAAATATGGTTCAACTTTGTGTTTTGGTCCAAAATATTCAGTGTATTTGACTGGATTATTAAAACCATTTACATTGAGAGTTATTGCTGAAAAGAATTTACTGAGTCCTGTAGTTATATTATTTTTAAATTCCCTATCCTGTTATTTTTTCTTTTGTTGAAGTATTCTCCCAGTTAGATATATTCTCTTTCTCTCTCTCTCTCTCTCTCTCTCTCTCTCTCTCTCTGTACTGGGAATTGAACTCAGGAGCTTGTGCTTTCCAGGCAGGTGCTTTTCAGTGAGATATATTCTTTCCTATATGCTCTTTGGTCATATTGACTTTACTATCCCTGTTGAGTATTCCCTGAAATACTTTTCATAATGTTCTTTGTTGGTCATGAATGTTCCTTAGGTTGTCTTTATCATGAAAATCCTTCATTTCTCTATAAATTTTAAAGGATAATTTTGCAGTTTTGCAGTTATAGTAATCTCCTTAGACAGTTGTTTTCTATTAGGTTTTGGAGTACTTCAGTCCAACCTCTCCTCAGTATTAACATTTTTGTTAATAGATTTCCTGTTATTCAGACAGGTTTCATTTTATAGTTTACTGTTTTTATCTAACAGCTTTTAGTATTCTATCTATGTGTTGAATTTCTGTGATTTTATACTATGATTCATTGTGGGGAGGATCTTTTCTGTTCAAGCTGTTTGGCTTACATAGCTGTTTGGCCTCACTTGCCAGATACTCACTTCTTTACATAGATGTTGTAATTTTTTCGATGGTTTCAGTGAATAATTTTTACTAGTTGTTGTTGATTCATAAACTTTCTTTAACTTTTATAATTCTTAGGGTGGCTTTCTTTCTTCTTTTCTTTTCTTTCTTTCTCTCTCTCTTTCTTTCTTTTTTTTTTTTTTGTACCAGGAATGGAACTCAGAACCTTGTGCTTACCAGGCAGGTGCTGTGCCACTGACCTATATGTCTGGATGCTAGGGTGGCTTTTTGAATCATCAATAGCTGTTGGATCCCCCTTTCTAGTTGCCTTGTTGTTTTTGGGTATCACTGAATACATGATCTACTACATCAACCTTGTCTTCAAGTCCTGGTTATCACTCATCAGATTGTCATTTTTGCTGCCCATATTTTTTATGATACTTTACATATCCAAAATTTCTGCCTAGTTCTGTTTCATAATCTTTAATCTTTTATTAATGTTATCATTTATATCTTCTATTGATTTCTTTAATTCAATAAAACTTTGGTTTGTGTTTCTTGAAAATCAGTTAATATGTTACTTTATTAAATCCTTTATCTGTTCATTTACATTATTTTGAGATCCCTGAATATCTTCTACATCAACTACTTGCTTATCTCTTCAAATGTTTTAGCTATTTAGTTCTTGAGTTCTTTACTTGAAACTTCCTCCATTTCAGTACTTTTGAGAACAGATTTTGGAGAGTTAAGACATTTGAGGCAAATTTCCCCCTTGTGTTTTCATGTTTCTACTATTTTTGTGCTGAAGGTTGATGTTCTGTTTTGTAGAAAACTGTTCCTACTGTGGCAGTCTCTTCAGTTAGTATATGTTTCCCTATATGATCTTGGCTTTGGTTATGTTTTGGTGTTCATGTACCTATTCAACCTACTATATATTCTATGATCAGTTCCAAACACTATAATGCTATGAAACAACTCTGTCAGTTATATCAGTATCTTCATAACTAACTATATGTGAGCAATATGGCTTAAAAATATTTTTAAAATTACTATTTGTAATAACCCAGAAAGACAATTTAATAGCACTGATGACAAGTAGGCTGGAATGCAGAAGATAAATGAAGGAAAACAAAGGAAAAAAATATAGTTCAGAAAGAAAGGGGGATAAAAAAGAGAGAACTACAAATGAAAGAAAAGAGATAGTATTTTAGTGATATTTTATCTATGAAATGGGGAGAAGCAGGGGGTTTGAGAAACTAATTGTTAGGGTACAATAAAGGAAAATGAGAAATGGAAGTATAAATGGAGGTTGATGGAAGTTGTAAGAAGGTCAAAACCAGTTAACATGCTGATAAAAGCCTTGTGTTTGAATCCTCCATATACAAGTTTTGGTGAGGGTTAACTGACATGACAACAAAAGATACTATGTAAACTAAAACAATAACTAGATCTTATTTTCCATTTCACATACATAAACACCTCACATATATTTTCTAACCTAATAAAAGAAAGCCAAAAGAGTAAAAAAAGAGAAAACAAACTGAAAAAAATTATAAATAAGAAATATATTGTGCTGATAGCTTTTGTTTCATACCAAAGCAGAGGTAATGGAGGGGAGATTTTGGAGTGAATGAGAGGGAAACTACTTGAAGTAGTGTGTGGAGACATAAATGTATTGTAGTGAAAGGTATAAGGAAGTTGTGTCCAGTTTATAACTAAACCACAAACCTAATTAAACCAATGAAAAACAACTCTTGGCATTGGAGAACCTAATGTGACCATGTAAGGACCTATAGAGACTGAAACATAAATTCTTTTTCCAGACTCTTACTAGCACAATGCTGACCATCTAGCACTTACTAAAAGCAAGACCAGACATAATAGAGAAAAAAATAGTGAAAGAGATAAAGAATAAATTATACATTGTCTTTATGAAATTTATTTAATACGAAAGAAGGAGTGAGGACAGGGGTATTTGACAGTATAGGATAGGAGGTAAGTAAAAAAAAAGAGATGATGGTATTTAAATGAAATATTGCAAAGGATATAGGATATTGGGCTCAATTTATGATGAAACCAAATAGCTCATTTAGTTAACTTTATGAAACAACTTGGGCATTGCAAAAACTAGTGTACCTTCCTAAAGCAATAGTTCAGATTCCTTCACTCTTACTAACACATAGAAACTACTTCCCACCAGCACGTTCAAAAAGCATTACCAGATGAAAGGAGAGAATTAAATCCCACCATACAAGGGCTGGGAGTTTGGCTCAGTGGCTTAAGCACCTGCTTGGCGGCAGGAGCAAGGTTGTGAGTTTGATCCCCACTACGTACAAGAATAAATAAATAAACTCCATCACATATTTTTTAAAAAACACAAAATTAATGATTCTTTCAGTCCTACTTATGCTATAGTCAGTCAACCAGTGTGCTCTTTCCTTTTATTTCAAAAATGAAGAGACATTTTCTTATAGTACTTTCAGGGTACTGAGCTCCGTGACTATGACCGACTGGGAGGTTTGATGTGTCAACCAATACTTCTGCTTGTTTCCCTCCATTGACTTGTTCTTTTGCTTACATTGAGTGAAGGGTTAGGGGATTTAGATGGACTGCCAAGACTGCTTGTAGTTCCCTCTGCAGTTGGAGCTATACTAGATTTTGACTAAACTCCTGCAGTTGTAATTCACCAGGGGATTTCCCTCTGTTTTATGATTAGACACTTTCAAAGTATCTAAGTGGAGGAAGACGTAGTAGGACTTGTCAAGCACCTAGTCTTACTTTCTCTGGATGGGATTTCTTGATCTTTATCCTCTTCCTATCATGATAATCTCTGTAGCTGCTTATGTCCATTCTTTTTATACCACTCTGAGTCAGAGTGCCATATAAAATCTTATTTCATCACTCTTCTCCAGGTTTCAGCCTGTGCCAAAGCCTCTGTGTGCCACAGAATCTTTACCAAGTCTGTGAATTCAGCAGTGTTTAGGGCTCAGTAGAAAAGGGTTCTTCTGCTTGGAATTTAGTAGCATTTGGGGGAAGATAGGAGAGAGCTCACAGGGCACAGAGCTCAGCAGCTTTTGTTAGGCATTTGGAGGTATACTGCATAGGACCATGCTATATGGATTTTGTGGGGGAGGTCCTGTGTCCCCCCAAAGCCTCATGTAATCTTGAATGGGGCTGAGTTTGGCATTCATGATTGGTTTTTTGTCTAGTGCTGGGACTGGTGGTGGGAGTGCTGCACCCACCCAGGGGTGGAACTGACATACAGTGTAAGGGTAAGACGAAGGCATATCTTGCTCTCTCTCTTTCACCAGTTAACCTTGCTGTTTGGCAGCTGCCATGAGTGGCTGCCCCACCATGCCATGCTGCCTTGGAGCCAACTAAGTATGGACTGAAACCCATGAGAACTGTAAGAGATAAAACTTTCCTTCCCTAATTTTGGGCATCAGGTATTTTGTCTCAGCAACGATTGAAAAGTAACTAAGACAATGGAGTTCTGGAGGGCAGACAGTTGGAGGCATCCCACATTTGTACAAAGCTCAGTACAATTTGAGGGACAAGAGAGTGCCTACTCTGGCACTGTTACAATGTCTTTTCTCCATTCTTGGATCTCATACGTCACAGCCATTTCTTGCCCCTGTGACTCACTGCCCCATGAAACTCTTAATGTCTGGTTACACATCCTTGAGAAAGAACATGCCCTTCTTCCTTAGTCTCCTAGAACCTGTCAGTCCTAACTCAACCACTGACCTCAGAGTGATTTTCTGGTTTACAATTTTCTTAATGCCCTAATCTAAGGACTTGGTTGGTCAGCTCCATCTGGATGTGGGATGAGAGTTAGGATACATGGACACTGGGCAGTGATTGCTAGGCTAGGCACTGATCACAGCTCTGTAGCTGCTGCTGTGCTTGGCTTCTTCCTTCAGGTGTTTATATTTTTTCCAAAGATGGCTTGTTCTCTGGACCTGGACTGTATATAGCTGGGACTAAGAAGTTACCTGGGTTCTTTCTTATCCCCTTGGGTTCTTTTACTAAACAACCCTGATACTGGAATTTATCTGATGGGCTTCTTCTTTAAATTGCCTTTCTGTGGTGGCAGTTTTTTTCACCCCTCTTTTTTGAGTACCTGCAGACTTCGATGAGCTTCTTCTTAGTGCTGCTACCTCTTCATTATTCTGTTAATGTCCTCATGGGTTAATAACCTATATCATCTCTGTGAGAATACGAGACATTTTATCCTTTTCAAAGTTCATAGTCTTTTTTATTCTAAGTTGTTTGGTTATATACTTTTGATATGTATCTTTTAAATTGGAGACTTTGTGCAAATGCCTAGATATCCTGACTGTCACTTCATGGTTAATCTTCCAAAGAGCATATTAAAAGCTCATGTGCAGGATGTGTTTTGTTGACTATGGCTTCATACTAGTGTAATACTTGCAAATTATTTCCTTGAGGAATGCTTACATTTTCTTACCTTTTTACTTTAGGGTATAAATCTGACTACCAGCATTAGAAAATCTTAGTGGGGGAATAATTATGAGGTTCTTAATATTCAACATGTGAAATTTCACACAATCATTTTTACAATCCTGTAGCCCTATCTTTAACTGTACCTAGTATCTCCTATTCCAAAGACCCTTTCTTTTGTGTTCACTAGCAAACTGACTGCCATTATCATTCCATGGATATGGTAAGGACCATGTGTCAGATACATGATGTAGAGAAGGTACTTGTATTCTATTTCTTCAGCTAAATTCAAATAAATTTTTTAAAAAATAATCAATTTCCTTCTCTTAGTCTCTCATTTGTCTTCCAAAGGTTCCTGGCACTACTCTTCTCTATATTTTGGAGACACAGGAATGTAAATCTTAGGCTTTTTGGCATTCTTTACTGAGAGCTTTGGGTGGGCCAAGTCAGTGTCTGCTCAAGATCTTTTTTGGAGAATTATAAAATTCATTTACTTTTTCAAAATTATAAGTCATCATCTACCTTTTGTAACTTCAAAACAGGGAAGAGATAGTATATGTTAACAAAATAAGTTGCATGATCTTCTGCTGTTTTTTTCTCTGGAAACATGAAGTGAACTATTTTCACTACTTTAAGTCTCATTTTAAACATCTTCTACTCATACAAGTCTACCTTATATATTTATTTCAGATAGTTAACCTATTCTGTATTATTTTCTAGGGAAATGCTTCAACTCTTTTTCTTCAATAGAAATTGCACTTTGTGCTTACTTTGTTATATAATACTAGAAGGAACCAGGCGTGGTGGTGCACGCCTTTAATCCCAGTACTCGGGAGGCTGAGGCAGGAGGATTGTTGTGAGTTTGAGACCAGTCTGGGCTACAAATTGAGTTCAAGGCCAGCCTGAACTGCATAGTGAGACCCTGTCTCAAAAAAAATTGGACCAGCAATTTATCTCTGTGGCCTAAGCGTCTGTCTGGCAGACAGGAGGTTTTGAGTTTGATTCTTGGTATATATATATATATATATATATATATATATATATATATGATTTGGTCTTTTCTACAAGATAGACTGTTAGTTCCTTGAGGGGAGAAGGAGGAATAAAGTCTCTCTAGATTATCAGCACTTAAAATAGTGTCAGAAACAGACTAGGTACTGAAAAAAATATGTATTGAATTATGTCAAATTTAGAGCTATTACTCTATAGTGAGGTTAAAACACTGCCCTGGTTTTAGTGATAAATCAAAACATCAAATGGTAAAACAAAACAAACATTAATATGGCTCAATTTCACAGAATATAGCTAGTTATTTTTCAATTCCAATTATAATCTAGAATTTCCTTCTTGCACTGATCCCATAAGGAAAACTATTTTATGTTTTTGTGCTATCAGTTAAGAAATCAGAGAAGGCAAAAATCAATAAGAATTCTATGTAGCTTTTGTGACATAGACAAGCTTTCTCAAAGCTTCATATTTTCTTGGCCTTTTGAAGTTGTACATTAGTAGGACTTTTTAAAAAATTGAATCTGACCTATGAAGGGGAAAGATTGTTGGAGCTAGAAAATGTTTGAATTGCTGCAGTATTAGAAAAGAAACCAATTTATTGAATGACACAGCTGTTCACTGTATGATCATTATGATCCTTGTTATTTGGGTGCTGGTTGGTATTTATATCTAATTAGCTCTCTTACACACCATCAAGCAATCTGCATTTAGGGAATAGAGGAAAAACTAAAATATGCAGAATTCCAAGCTGCCAAAACCATATAATAGAATGAATTCAGGTTTAGTTCACTACAGACCAGTTATTAGCAAAACATTGAAATTTGTTAGGTTGCATTTTTATTTGCATGTGTGTGTTTTTTATAGAAAATGAAAGGGAAACAGAAATAAACTTTTTCAGAAATTATTTTGTATCTTACATGCTTGAAAATTTTAATGAAACAGTGATTTTGAAGAGCTAGAATACTCTCAAAATGAAATTTTGCAATCCATTGATTTAGCTATATTTATTAGTATACATATAATATTTTATAATACATTAATAAAAACATCAGTCCTTAGTTTTTTATCAGCAATGCCTGTGTTTCACAACTAATGTCATGTTTCTGCTATACTACCATGCATAAAACACTAGTTGGCAAATGAGTGTTTATAAAAGCACCAGTGGTCAAAACCAAGATTTAAGTCATTTATATGACTACTGTAAGAAACAACAAACCAGATTATCATATATCAGTGTAGAAAAATAATAAGAATGACTCTACTGAGGTTGTCATTTTACATTTTCCTCCCATTTCTCATTTCAACTTTTGTTATTGAGTAATTTAAGATTTATAGAGAAATTACATGTTGTTGTTCATGTCTAGATGTCTCCCCAAAGCCTCATGTACTCATAGGGTTTTTTTGAGGTAATGTCTAAAGCTGGAGTGTGTAATTGATTCATAGTGCAGTCCTTGACCCAGGGGTGCTGGAATTAACAGTGGGTGATTGCTGGATCAGACCACTGATTGGAATGGCACCACCCTCATCCGGGTAGACTGGATAAAATATAAGGGACAAAAGAGACTTGTCTCCTGTTTCCTTCATCACTATTGCTGTCTTCTGCTGCTGTGAACTGTTGCCCTCTGTCACATACCACTCTGCCTTGGAGCCAGGTGACTGTAGACTGAAATCTGTACAAACTGTGAACTAAATAAATCTTTCACCTTTTAACTTGGGGTGTCATGTATTTTGTCCCAGCAATGAGAAAAGTCACCAAGACAGAACTTGGTACCAGAGAAGTGGGGTCATTGCTGACTATAGCAGGCCATGTTGCTTAGGAGCCTTTGGGATTGACTTGTGGGAAGAGTTTGAAATGATTTGAAATTCCAGCTGAAAAACTGGAGATGGAACACTTTAGGCTGTTCTGTATGGAAGATTCTGGTTGGACCTTAAAAGACCAGACAGATGATAGAAATCTGATGCTAAAGACCAGGGTCCAGAAGTTTCTGCTGAGAAGGACTACATTGGTTGTTGAGCTCCACATTATGTGTGTTATTTCTTGGTAGACAGTTTGTCTGCATTTTGCTTCACAGATTTTGCCTGAGACTGACATTAAGGGTAGCAGACTAATTAATCTGGCAGAAGAAATTTCAAGGAAGTCAAATATTGAGGATGTGACATGGCTACTGTTGGGGGATCTTAGTCAGATCTATATTGAGAATCAAGAGCAAAAAGGCCATCAAAATGATTTAAAACATTGAGAGTTTGTCCAGAAAGAAAGCTCTGATAAAGCTGTCAACTACAATGATAGAGCAGAGGAGATATTGATTGCTGAGAAGGAATCAAAGAATAGAAAAGATGGCCCAGGGGCATCACAAGAACCAGCAGTACTCCACCCTTTGCAGTCTTAAAATTGCAAAAGTGAAAGAATTTGTTTTGAGAGGAAAGCCTCAGAGTACCATGTTCCAGAATGGCAGCAGCCTAGAGAATTTGTTTTTTGGAATTGGATTCAGAGTGCTCATTGATCCAGGCACTTGACGCCTACAGTCAAGAAGAGGTAAACCTGAGTACTGATCCTGTTGGCAGAAGAAAGTGGCATCATCTGCATGGCAGTGATTTTAGGTCAAGCAGAATGGAAGAGTCATGGAGTCAGCAAGACACCTGCCCAGATTTCAGAAGGCCTGGGATGCCAGGGAGTGAACTCCTGAGAGAGCAGTGTATCAAGTTATGAATGTGAAACCAAAGGTGCAGTGGAGATGCCAGAAATTTAGAGAAGCTGGTAATGTGGGTTGTCTGAAGAAAATTGCAAGGATGGAGCAGAGCAGAGAGAAGCCATGGGGGCTACAACCACTGGAGGTGCTGTAGGGGCAAAGCCACCCAATTCCTTTGAAATCCACAACTTGCCATGGATTGTCCTAGATGCTGCATATGGAACTGCAGGACTTAATGGTTGCCTTGCTGGATTTTGGACTACCTGTTTTCCCATTCCTTTGTAACCCCCTGTTTGTAACTTTTGGAATGAAAATGTCTGTCTTATGCCATTAAATACTGGAAGTGTTTAACTTTCTTTTTTCATTTGTACAAGGGCTCACGGCTAAGAGTTTGCCTTAAATCTTGGAGGAGACATTTGACCAGGACATTTTAGCAGTGCTGAAACTGTTAGAACTTTGGCGACTCTTGGAGATGGACTATATGTCTCTTGCATAAAGGATTGTGCATGAGTCTCTGGGGGTTCATGGGTGGAATGTGATGGTTTATGACCATATATTCCCTCAAAGCCTCATTCAGTCATAGGATTTTTTTCAGAGGTGGCTGAATCTAGAATGTGTGATTGCCTCACAGTGCAATGCTGCGATTAAGTGTGGTGGAATCAAGGGTAGATGATTGCTGGATGAGTCTACTGACTGAATCGGAGCTGCCCTAATTTTGGTAGATTGGATAAAATATAAGGGACAAAAATGGCTTGTCTGCTCTTTCCTTGGTTGCTTTTCTGTCTTCTGCTGTTATGAACTGTTGCCCTCTGCTATGTGCCACCATGCTTTGGAGCCAGATGATTATGGATTGAAATTTATACAAACTGTGAGCTAAATAAACCTTTTCCCCTTTAACTTTGGGTGTTGGGTATTTTGTGTCAGTAATGAGAGAAAAGTAACTAAGACATTACAAATATAGTACTGCATAGAGATGTTACTGATTGAATTCTTTTCTTCTCCCCAAGTATTATGTTGAAAACCCAGCCACTAGTGTGGTTGTTTTTGGAGTCAGGGTCTCCAAATATTAAATTAATGTTGAAGGAAGTCATAGGAGTGGGGACCTGATCTAGTAGATTATTATCATTATGGGAGAGATACTAGAGAGTGTTCTCTGTCATTTTCTTTTTATCCTTTCTGCCCATGTGCTAAGGACATGTAACAATGTAGGAAGTAGTTTGCATTCCACAATCCAGAATTAGAACAACAAAAACTAACTACCCTGGCACATTAAGCTCAGACTTCCAGGCATCAGAACTGAAAAATAAATTTTTTGCTGTGTATGTAACCTATCCTATGGTATTTTGTAATGCTAGCACAGGTTAATGTAGGAGATATGTGTTCCCATACATCCTTCACATAGATTTCTCTAATAACATGCTTCATAACTGTGGAAAACTTATAAAAGTTGAGAAATTAATGTTGATATGATAGTATAATATACTAAAATATAAAATTTACTCAAATGGTCAAATTTTAATATTAATATCCTTTTTGTACTTCAGTATCCAACCCAGCATACTATATTGCATTTAGTTGCCATGTCTCCTAAATATCTTTGGACATGTGATAGCCTCTCAGTTTTTCCTTGTCTTTCATGACTTTGATAATTTTGCCTGCTGTTTTCTCATGATTGGAAGAGATTATGGGTTTGAGGGATTTATATTTAACAAATGATATCACCTCATTGCATCTTATCAGGGTCAATTCTATCTTTAAACATATTACTGGTTAATTTTATTTGTGTTGAAATTTAGTGAATTGTCAAAGTAACCTCTGTTAGGCTTCTTGATTGAAAGATTATTGTTTTTTCTTTCACTGCTAACTTTATTAGGAATGAGTCACTAAATCCAAGCACAATCAAGGATTGTCAAACTAAATTTCACCTGATATAAGGAAGATTATTAAAGAACTCAAGGACATATATTAGAAAACAACTACAGTAATCAGTATTTGGGAGAAAAAATTTAAGCTATATACATATCCATTTTTTTTCTTAAAATGTCACCCACTATTTTTAGAATTAATCCATTTCTCTCACCTGTAAGTATTACTAATGAAATATTCAAGTTCTAGTTCTCTCACTTCTTGTTCATTTATTAATTGTAATTTTTCTATAAGGATGACTTATCTCTTTGTTCTTATATATATTTATATCAGTAAATTGTCTCGTATATTTGTTTTATTCTTTGGGTTTTTTCTTAGTTACTTTTTACTTGTTGCTGAGACAGAATACCTGATGCCCAAAATTAGGGAAGGAAAGGTTTATTGCATACAGTTTTTCAGGGATTTCAGTCCATACTTAGTTGGCTCCAAGGCAGCATGGCATGGCAGGGCAGCCATTCATGGCAGCTGCTGAACAGCAAGGCAGGCAAACCAGACAAGAGAAAGAGAGGAAGCCAGAGAGGAAGAGGAAGACCTGCCTCCCTCACACTGTATGTAAGCTCCACCACTGGGCAGGTGCAGCACTCACATCACAATCCCAGCACTACACAACAAACCAATCACCAACGCCAAACTCAGCCCTGTCCAAATTATGAGTCCTTGGGGGGACACAGGATCATCCAATACAGGTTCTAATCCATTATTATCACTTTTTTTGGCACTCAAGTTTTTCTGCCTTTGGAAATTAGAGTGACTCCTAGGTCCCTTTACAGTTTTTCTCTTGAACACATTTTTACTTTCATCTACCACAAGAGTCTACAAATTCATCTTCTGTTTTCCCTGCCCTAATCTCAAAATCAAACATTTCTCCAAATATTCATGATTTATTTTGTTGGGGGATAGTATTTATAATGTAAGATATGGTTGCTAGGTATCTTCCTTGTGACTGGAGTGTCTTTGCTTTTAAGTACTGTTAGAAGACAAAACTAGGAAATATTTGTAAATATGTTATTCACTGTATACATATACCTCTATACTTATTCATTTATTTGCCTGTGTGTAAACATATATGTATTCAAGTAAACATGAAATCATAATATCTCCTAGTCTAATCTACTACCATAGAGATCATTGTAGTTTTCTTCTTTTGCTTATTTATAAATACTTTCTCTGACCATGTGAAACGTGTTTTACATTATCTAGAGTAAAATTTCTGAATTAATCATTTATTTCTTTCTGAGAAAGAAGCATAACATCTAAAGTCTAATGATCTCAAAAGTTTTTTTGTGTTTGATTTTATCTTTAGTGTAACACTGTCTAGCCAAAACACTTTATCAAAGTTACATAGGTGAAATATTTTCTTTCCCACCACCTTAAGGAGCTCGACCTCTATTCTAACAGATCTTCTTTCAGCAGTTCTTGTGTGTTGCTCTGGAATTTTAATTTTTAGCCAGGATCCAAGCAACTCTAATACACGTAATCTCTGGTTTTCAGTTTGTAATTTACTGATCAAGGGTGTGTAGAACATAAATTAAGGCCATCTCTATCTTTCAGTCTATGGAGATTAAATGAGTTAAAGAAGGTAAAACAAAACAAAACAAAATTTCTCATTAAATCAAGCTAAGAGGAAATCAATAAATACTACTGCCAATTTAACCTTCCTCCTCCAATTTACTTTATCTTTATAATTCTTCCACACTGAGCTTTACTTACTTATATGAATTCTAAGGGAGGGAGTTGTCAAATAAAATGTTTCCTGTTGGGAGCCATTGAAGCTGGAAATTGACCTAGGGCATGACCGAGACATGACCCTACCAAAGTAACAAAGAGCAAGTGGGTCAACCACCTGAAAAAGTTGCTATAGCCCGTAAAAACACCAAGCTCGTAGACAATCCAAGCAATGGGTTGCTAGACAGAGGGGCTGAAATTGACATCATCCTTCCCGGTATATAAATAAACATGCAGCATGGGTTAAGCAATACCTTTCCTCCCATCAAGAGGATAAGGGCTCCACCTGCTCCCAGCTTTGTCTGTTCTTTATTTTTCTCATCCTCTCATGGACCTTCACTCCAAGAACCTCAGGATCCACATGGGTCATGGCAGTTCCCCATTCCTTCACAAGTCCTGCTTTTATAACAGAAACTTTGAGACCTATGTTAGGAAATTAAGACAAGAAACTATCAAGATCAATTAAAGTTAACCTCCTTGGCAATCCTGAGTTAGCTATTATGATGCGTATTCTGGTATTTCACTGTTTTGGTACTTCATTTCTTCAGTACAACATGAAATGAAAGCTGCTGCGTTCAACAGGCAATACTCAAAAGTATTTAAGCATTAAAAATTTGTTGTTTATTAGTACATGTACATAGAACACAATATTTGCATTCCTTATGAGAAGGTGGCACATTTACATAACACATTTTAATTTGTTTTTCATCTCTTTTTCTTTCCCCATCCACCTATCCCTTCATCCTCTTCCCTTTTTTGGTACATTTTTTTTCCCTCATTTTTAAGTTTCAGAAAACTTTTCTGACATTTTCAACTGCAAACTTAAAATTAGAACAGTTCTATTGTTTGTATTTTAGAGATGACAAAAGGAAAACACACAAATGAGACGAGAATTCAGTACTCATTGCTAAATGATCCAAGTTAATTACATTTAATTTATATAAGATGAAAAGCTTCAGTTTTTTGTTCACTCTCTTTTATTGGTCATTTTCAGGTGATATTTACTTGCAAGGACTTTGAGAAATAGTGCAAATTTTTCCTTATGAGTGTATCTATGTACAAAATCAATGTTCAAAAGTCAATAGCATTTCTGTACACAAACAACAGACTCAGAGAGAAATTAGGGAAACCACACTCTTCAAAATAACATCAAATAATAAAAAAGAAATACTTAGGAATCAGCCTAACCAAAGAAGTAAAAGATTTATACATTGAAAATTACAGTACTCTGAAAAAAGGAATTGAAAAGAAATTCAGAACATAGAAAGATATTGCTTGTTCATGGATAGGAAAAATCAACATTGTGAAAATGGCCATACTCCCAAAACTGGTATACAGTTTTAATGTAATCACCATCAAAATATCATTAGCATATCTCACAGGTCTAGGGAAAACATTCCTAAAATTCATATGGAATCACAAGAGACCTACAGTAGCAAAGGAAATCCTAGGCAACAAAGGCAAGGCAGGAGGCATCACAATCCCAGACTTGAAATTTTACTGCAAAGCTTCTATAATAAAATCAACATGGTACTGGCAAACAAAAAACAAAACAAAACAAAAAAAACCTGAGTGATACAGGGGAATGAAACTACCAACCTACTATATGTCCGCTATGAGTTCATGGTCTCTAAAATCAAAAAATGAATTTTAGGAACAACAGAGGTTAAGAGCAGAATATATTTATTGAGAGAAAGAAAGCTTCTGTCTGACAGACAGAAAGGATCCCAAGTGGGTTGCCAAAGACTCTGTCTTTTCTAGAGACTTTTATAGAGTAAAACCACAAGGTGAGAGGGGTCCAAGGTGAGGAAAACCTGGGAATTCACGAAGTGGGCATAAGGTCCGACAGAACTATGGCCAATCAATACCATTAATTGTTCAGGTAAAATTTATTAAATCAGGAACAAATGGGGAAGCAAATCATGTAGTAAGCCAGCATTCTTATGGAGCAGTGACTCTTCCTGTAGGGAGTTAGGATGGTGACTCCTGACTTCCTCAGGGTGATAGTGACCTATTTAGAATATCAGTCCTTAGGCTCTAGGTGCATTTGTTTGATTTTTTGTCTTGAGGCCTGGCCCACAGCAGGAAGTGTCTGTCTCCCCTACAGTTGCAAGGTATCTGGGCTTCTGCACTTGCTCCTTTGAGGACCTAGCCCTGTTTGACTGCCTATAATATCTAACTCAGCTGCCTGTAACAATAGGGGTAGGCCAAGAGTTCAGGAACAAAAAACAAACTACACGGAAATTACTCCAAAGAATCAACAGCTAAAATCTCATCTTTTAAAAAATTTCTGCACATTGAAAGAAATCACCAACTGAATGAAAAGAAAGCCCACAGACTGGGAAAAGATTTTTGCCAAATGCCCTTCAGACAAAGGACTTTCATCTAGAATGTATGAAGAATTGAATAAAATGCAGGCCCCCAAATTTAAAGATCCAATTCAAACATGGGCATCTGAGATAAATACACAATTCTCAGATGAAGAAATACAAATGGCAAATAAGTCTATGAAAAAATGTTCGACATCAACGTTCATTCAAGAAATGCAAATTAAAACAAAAAACACTGACATATCATCTCACTCCAGAAAGAATGGCTAATATCAGAAAATTAACCGCTAACAAATGCTGGTAGGACTGTGAGGAAAAAGAAACACTTCTCCACTATTGGTGGGTGTGTCAAGTGGTAAAAACACTGTGGAAATCAGTATGGAGATTCTTCAAAACACTAGGATTAGAGGACCCATTCAACCCAGCTATTTCCCTTCTAGATATTTTCCCAGAAGAATTGAAAACATCATACTGTTACAGGCAACTGAGTTAGATAGAAATATTATAGGCAGTTAGACAGGGCTAGGTCTTCGAAGGAGTCAATGCAGAAGCCCAAATACTTTGCTACTGTGGGGGAGGCAGATACCTACTGCTGTGGGCTAGATCTCAAGACAAAAGACAGAAAAAATTCACCCATATCCTAAGGATTGATATTCTAAATAGTTCTCTATCACCCTGAAGAAGTCAGGAGTCAACATCCCACCCGCCTACAGGAAGAGTCATTGTAGTTAAGCATCCCCGTTTACTACGTGACTCACTACCCCATTTGTCCTTGATATAATTAATTTTACCTGAGCAATTAATCTTATTGGTTAACCATAGTTATGTCCCACCTTATGTCCACCTTGCAAATTCCCATTTTTCCCCACCATGGACCCATGTAACCTCATGATTTTACTCTATGAAAGTCCCCAGAAATGACAGAATCTTTGGCAACTCACTCAGGACCCCTTCTGTCCCTCAGACAGAAACTTTCTTTCTTTCAATAAATATATTCTGCTCTTACCCTTCATTGTTCCTAAAATTCATTCTTTGATTTTAGAGAACACAAACTCTTGCCGGCATAGAGTAGGTTGGGAGTTTCATTCCCCTATATCAATACCACAGTGATATATGTGCACCCATATTTATAACAGCATAATTTGTAATAGCTAAATCTTAGAAACAACTCCAATACCCATCATCTAGGGAATGGATAAAAAGGATGTGGTATTTTTATGTAATGGAATACTACTTAGCCATAAAGAATGATAAACTCAAGGCTTTCATAGGTAAATGGATGCAACTAGAAACCATATTCTTAAGTGAAATAAATCAGACTTGCATGTATAGACACTGTATTATCTCACTAGTGCAAGAAACTGAAAGAGTAAATAAGATCTACAAGTTGTAAGAGATATAGTAAAAGGGAAATTACATTGTTTGATCAATCTTGTATGCATGTTAGCCTGAGCAATTACTTCAAGGGTAACAATATGCAGTATATCAAGTATTGTTAAATTCTTAACATCTAGTTTTGAAATTCTGTATTGCCATTGTTTTTTGTCTGTTTGTTATTGTCAGCATTTTGCTTTTGCTGTTGTTTTTTGTTTATTTGCTTCTTGATTTTTCTGGTCTTTTATCTTTAAAATAAATAAATATCTGCTTATAGTAACATAAAGAAAGATAAAATATGACCCAAATATGGTAAGAATTCTAATTTGCACTTTTCTTTTTATTTTTCAAGCTTCAGTTCCACAGTAATGTTTCTTTGTTTGAAGTATGGTAACTAGGGAACACTCTGATTTATCAGGGAGCAGATAGTTGTAGAGAGCTGCTAGCATTTCAATGAGAAGAATACCATTCTACATTGTAGTAACATAGTGATATTAAATAGAATGAAAAGTTTATGGAAAAAAAGAACCAATCCATTTAAAAGAGCTTTGTTCTTCAATGGATAATCATCAGCTTGACAGATCTCTCTAATTTAGCATCAGGTTTGCCGAATTTATAATTCAGAATAACTAAAAAACAAATCCATGCATTCAGTGCTTGGTTTATTAGATTTTTGTGTATTGTTTAAAAGAAAAAACAAAGCTTTGTGTGCCTTAGGAATCATGTAATGCATTTCTCATCATTCCTTTTACCTGATATAATTTCCCCTTATTGCCTTTTCTGATATAGAAGTCAGGTTATTGTAATATAGCAGTCATTTCCAATAAACGTTTCATTATTGTGTGGCTTGCTTTGACTTTCCTTCATCCTTAATCTATAACTTCTGACATCAACCCCTATATAGTCAGCCACTGATGGAAAATAAACTGTCATTTAACTCACAAAACAAAGTGTCCACACTCCAGAATGACTCCACAGCAATTTATGAAAATAGAGGATATATGAGAATACATTCATTCTTACAGTTCACACAGCTATGTTTTGAATCTGATCAATGGATATATTTACTTTAAAAGGCTGCAAATTAATAGGCAATCAAATTTTGCAAATATCAAACTATTATGTTCTTTCATTCATCTGAATTTTAGTACTTGACATTTGGCCAATTAGCAAAGAATCTGTACATGTTTTACATGAATCATTTAGCATAACTCAACACATTTCTGAGGAGACTACAAATGCAGTATAATATAATTATATACTATATTATCTACAGATGATAGAAACTGACACTGCTACTTGGTAGCATTTCAGTTTTAAATATTTAAATGGTGTTAGAATGAAAATTCTGTTCAGTTGCATATAAATTGAATTAAAGGGCATTATTTGTTTAACCTCAACAGTGTTCCCAGTGTAGTATAGAGATTAAGTATTTAAGTCATATTGAGAAAGACACTTTCTCCTCAAGGGATCTATTAGCAACATCTATCACATTCAAGGAAAGACTTTTCATTTGAGCTTCTAGAAATATTCCCAAGGCATCTTACACCTCTACCAGCTGTTGCCACAGTTTGACAGCGAATATATCAGAAAGGAAATGATGCCTAATTGCCTGCATCCTGTCAGTTCAATATGGGGTGGCCTTGGTCATCCATATTACGATTCTGATAAAGTTAATTGTGAAAGAAACATAAATAATTGAAGTATTTCTGCAATAAATTGTCAATGAGAAACCTCTTTGTTCATTACTCAATTATTTTTACAATTGCCACCTAACTTAATTCTTAATATTAGGTCTCACATGATTATACTGTAAAACTTGGAGGAATTTGTATTTTGAAGACCATTACTCTGGGGAATTTTTATTCCAAAAAATTTGGTATCTTCCTATATTTATTGTAGCAGAGGAAATTGGAGAAAGAGACTGAGGTGCTGGCTTATAGAAAAAAGTATCATAAAGGCAACTCAGCAGCAAGGCCATGTCAACGAAGAAGACAAGGCTCATATCCAAGTCTAAGTATTCTGATACCTTCTAATGCAGGAAGAAATGTAAGTAGGAGTGAGAAGCTGCAACTATGAAAGGGAATATGAGACAAAATGGCCCATCTGCCATGCATGATGGTAAAGAGCTAAAGACAGACCTCATTGGAATGTTGCAAAAATATCAAAGCTTTCAGAAGGCAGGGAAGTCAGAATGTGTCCTCAAGAAGCAGCACACTGAATAAGAAAGACAAAAGATGCCAGGTGTGGTGGTGCATGCCAGTAATCCCAGCACTTGGGAGACTGAGGTAGGAGGATTGCTGTAAGTTTTAGGCCAACCTAGCCTACATAGTTAGTTTAAGGTCAGTCTGAGCTACATAGTGAGACTTTGTGCAAAAAACACAAAGGTACTACGATTATAAGTACCTATTATATGCTAACATTTATACTTTTTCCTTTATATGTGTGTGATCTCCCTTAATCTTCATAAGATCACTACAAAAACAAGGAAGTGTAGGTTTAGAGAAGTTAAATGACTTGCACAATTCTGCTGCCTGTTACATATTATCATTGAACTTTTGACTCACAGTATAAAATCCTGAATGTTTCCTTAGTTACATGTCAGAAAATTACTGTACACTTACAGATAGTCCAGAAGAATGCCTAGTGATCTTTTCTACATAGATTTTGGAAAGTAAAGTTACATTATTAGAAAATCACTCTATATATGGAGTTTATCTTATCTTTTTCTTTTATTTGTACATTTAATCCAAAACTGGGTAGTTGCCTAAAAAAGTCTTCTTTTTCTTGCCATCAACTGAAGTGGGTATTGTTTTGTATCGATTTCATAATCTACATGACTGAGATGTTAAGACTGGTGTCCTCCTTGCTTCTCACTATTACTTACAGATTTGTATTCCATGTCCCTCCTATTAAAAACTGTTATATCATGATTGCGTAGTCATTTTTGTTTACTTCTTTTGCAATAGCACTAACTTAAAAACGTGAATCTAGATGATCAATCTCTTGCCCAGCAGATAAGTATACCACAATCTTGTAGACTGATTTTGCCACCCTACACCAATGATCATGTTAGCCAAATTAGCACCTCGCACATTCCAGCAATTTTGAAATTATCTCTCTGAATTTGCTTTCTCATTTTTTGCAATCACTTTTTCATACCATTTTTATATTTGCTAAATATTCAAGTTATGCATTACTTCTCTGTGTCATATTCTCACAGGAAAAATAAAACTAAGATTGGTGCGATGGATTAACTAATGGTCAATTTATAACACCCTATTTAACTGAATCAGCATGATGCTGAGTGTGGAAGGCCCACCTGAGGGTTGTTGCCAAAAACACAAAAGGAGAACTGCTGTTTATTCTTCAGGAGAAGCTTGTCATACTGGTTTTCCTGATGTGAACTCAGCTGCTCTCAACATTGGAGGAGCTCAGGTCCTCACTGTCCCTGAAGAAGGTTGCAGTTTTTTTGTGGGGGGAGTTCTGGTTCTTACCTTGAGCATCTCTTCCTGAATTCAGTACAGATCCCTCATTCTGCCAGCATAAATCCTTCATTCCATGGTTCCAGACTTTCTGGCTTCCACCAGTAATCTTTGAGCATTCCCAGTGCAGATCTTTGGCAGAGAGTTGCGTGCAACATTGTTGTGGGCTCTATGCCTCTGGTTTGACTTGTGGTGAACATTGCCATGGGTTCCAAGTCTTTAACTGGACTCATGCAAGAAAGACATAGCCATGGAATCCATGCCCTCAGCTGTTTATTTTTTTGGGGGGGTCTCTAGTATGTGGACAGATCTCCCACACTCTTTTGCATTTAACTCTTTGGGTAAATATTATAAAATAATTCTGTAAAATATGTGTCCTGTATTAAATATTTTTCCTTGTAAACTCTCATTACAACAATGGGAGTTGGGGAATCATCATCATATCAGAAAAAACATCTTAGTGTCTTCTTTCATCTTTGTGTTTTCTTTCCTACTACAATGGAAGAAGAGGGAATTCCACTAAGTATGTGACACTTAGACAACAGTTTCTATAGACTGACCATGTGACAGATAAAATACACAAATCAAAATCCACAAGGGAAAGAATGATGATAAGAAATGTGAATATTGACAAGCTATTCCAGAGGATAGCAGATTGCAAACAATATTCAGCACAAATAAGGTTCTGAAGGATAGATCTTCACCACGATGTGCAAAAACTATATATATATATATATATATATATATATATATATATATATATAGGATGAAAACTAGGTATGAGAAATAGGCTAGTAGGGTTGCACCCTGTTTATTCCAAAGAACTGTAATTAGATGTTTGCAAGAATTGAAATGCTTCTGTGGAGTGGGGAAGACACAAAAATTTTTAAAATATATAAAACCTATATAGTTACAGTGGCTCTTACTCCAGCCAATATACAAGAAGCTAGAACAGGAAAATGAAGATCACTGAGTGATGAACAGTACAGAAAATGACTGACATGTTATTTACCCAAAATGTTATAGGTAATATATAGGGAAGAACAACAAAACTTAAAAATAAACCAAAATTCACTGGAATATTTTGTAGTAAAGCAAATAAAGAATCAATAACATGGATAAAGGAAGATCACAGATCAGAAATGTATTGTCAGAATAGGAAGAGGGAACAACAGAAGCAATGAAATGAGAGCAGGAATTGCAAAAGAAAGAAGATTATAAGGAAAAGAAGTGCATTTAAATGCCAGAACTAATAGAATCATAAAAGAGATACTACAGAAAATTGGATGTGACACTGTAAAATGACAAGAGATATGTGTATTGATCTCTACCACTAACTCCTGACATATATTCTGAAGAAACCTTCTAGATAGGGGCACTATAACAATATTTTGTTTCAGTATTTGTTCTATGACTCAGTTTCTGGTACTGATATCCCCACCTTTGCAAGTTCTTGAGCAGTAGGATTATCTAACACAGAGTTTATAAATCCTTGGGAATTTCCTAGATGATAGCAGCATACTATGTTTTAATGAGATAACACTTGGTGGGGTGCTGGATTGCCTTAGTTTGGGAGGTGATGGTTGCCAGGGAAACCAAACATATGATAACAAGCTTCTGACATTCAGCCCTAATCCCCTCTTCTAACTTCCAGAGAGCTCAAAAGAACCTGAAGTTATGAAGGTCAGTGATGTAACCAATCATGCTTATATAATGAACCTCCATAAAAACCTAAAAGACAGTTTTTCAGAAGCTTCTGAATAGCTGAACAGGTGGAGGTTACTGGAGAGGGCATGGCATGAAATCACCATTCCCTTTCCCACATATTTTACCCTAAGCATCTCTTCTGTCTGTTCACCTGCATTATTTGTAATGTACTTTATAATAAATGGCTTAATGTAAGTAAAATATTTTCTGAATTTTTTTGAGTTACTTTAGCAAGTTAACTGAAGGTGAAGGGTTCTAGCAATTTATGGTTTATGCAAGTCAGTTAGAAAGGGCAGTAAAAATCTGCAACTTAGAACTGTTATCTGCAGTGAGGCATAGTTTTATGGAGCTGAACACTCGACCTGGGGGATTTGACACTATCTCAAGGTAGGTAGTGCCAAATTGAGGTTAATTATAAGAATCCTGCCTCCTTCCTGAGAATTGTTGGTTGGTTGTGAGAATTTTCCACACAATTTGGACAAAGAACTGTTCTGTGTTAGGTGGCAGAGTACAGAGAAAAAATAATTCTTTTCTTCCTTCAGATGGAAGTAGAAACATTGAAGATAAAAACTAAAATAAATCATGATGATAATAAAATGCATAAAGAGTTATAAAGAAGTATTAAGAAGTAATAAATTTACAAGTCAGGCAAAGAAGAGTGAAATTATGTCTAATTGGATTACCTGACTAAGAAAATTGTACCAATAGGATAGAACAAATATTGAAATACACTTTTAAAAATATACTAAAAAGGTAAATGAACACACATAAGGAACTTTGCAAAAGACACTGTGGGTAAGAGAAATTGAGTCAGAATAATCAATAGTGAGAAATATACTAGTAAAAATATGGGTTTTCAAATGAAGAAGGAATTCTTTAACGGTCAAATCAGATCATGTATAAGGAGGAAAAATCAAAGCTTTCTTCAACTTTCTCCACTGAAAAACTTCTATACCAAAAAACAATGAAACAGCGTCTACAAGGAATTCGAGACAAGAAAATTTAATTGAGTCAATAATTTCTATCCAGTGAAACTGTCCTTTAAATAAAAATACTACAGACAAGTGGTTTTGAATTGGCAAGATTTCAGAGATTATTGTTTCTGTGAACCAGTTTGAAGAAACTACAAGCAGACTAATGTGAATCAAAAAGTGACAAGAAAATTAAACCAAAATATTGGCAATGAACTTTGAGTACATGCAACTATATAATTCATAGAAGAAAAGTATTAATACAGTGACACAGCAGCATACTGGAAAATGCCGTATACCGGAAAATGTAGAGATCATATAATTAATACCACTTCAGAGAAATATAGGAGAGAATGTAGAGATAAAGTAAATGCACTAACTACTTCATTTGCAATATGGAAATAAAAATGAGGTATTTAAATATGATGATGCATAGTAATAGTTGAGGCATGTAATAGTTGTATGTTTTGCTGTAAAAAAATGAAAAGGTACATGATTGGATTTTTCTTTATTTTACAATGGAAACAAGTATATCTTACCCATATGCAATGGCAACTAGAATTACATCACCAGTTGAAGTGACAAATTTAACGTTAGATTACAAAACCAAACCAAATCTGTGCTGTATATGCTGTATATGCTAGGCATACATCTAAAGCAAAATGATTCATAAAGATGCTAATTAATAGCATATATCATATAAATGCAAACAAAAGGAAGGTAAGAGTCAGGCAAATTTTTAATACAAAATAATGTGCAGGTAAGGCCAAAAATAACAAAAAGGCAAAAGAGACTTTAAAGTGATAAAGGATGCAATTTACATGTAAGAATGAAACAAGTTGTGTAGCATCAAGTCACTTAGTAAAGGATTCAGAGATATAAGAAATAAAAAGAGAAATAGATGAAAAATTATACTGACGATTCTTTTTCAACCTATGTCAAATCAAATGTACCAAAGCTGTGAAAGTAGAGAAGAAATTGATAATGTAATTTTTAGGCAAATTTTATATATAATTAATGCCATATTCTAACAATAAACAAGAAAAAATCTTTTCAACAGACTATAGTATTCACTAATATTTTTCTAATACAAAAATAGATTATAATAAAGTAGATTTAAAAATTTATACATCTTTTTAATGACAAAATAATGTTTTATTCTGTAAATTAGAAATCTTCATAGTTTTTTGAGAGTCAAAGAGAAAATACAAAATTTAAGTATACTTGTCTTTTAAAACAAATGTGAGAAAAACTCTAGCCAGGTGTGGTGGTGTGCACTTGAAATCCCAATAGTCTAGGCAAGAGAATCACAAGTTCAAGCCAAGTCTGTGCAAATTAGTGATTTAAGGATACAATCTCAAAATAAAAAGTAAAAAGGTACAGAGCATATAACTCATTGCAAAAACCCTAGGTTCAATCCCCAGTTTAAAATATAGTGTAATAAAACTGTAGTTAAGAGATGCAACTAAAGCAGTGTTTAAGGGAAAATTCAGAACCTTAACTATGCAAATATGTCTATCAATACAAGGCAAAATGAGAGCAAATGAATTAATAATCCGACTTAACATTAAGAAATATATGAACAAAATAATTGAAGCAAGTGTGAATTCATGAATCAATGAAAAAGTGTTAAAATAAAAATATATTAGAATAAATAAATAAATCATTAATGTAATTATGAAACAAGGAAAGGGAATCACTAATAAAACTTAAGAAATGATAAAGAGGAAATAACTACAGAATTATAATTAATTGCAAGTATAAAAATCTACTTTCTTAAAACCTACAAAATAAAATTGAAAGTCTTAGTGAAATACTAGTAGCCTAGGAAAATATACTTGAGAATATGCACTTTAGACAAGATAGAAAATCTAAACATACACATTTCTAGAGTGTATGATAAAAGCTATTCAAGTTTAACTCTCTCAAAACAGCAATAGAAATATGGTTTCACAAGGTACTCTACAAAACTTCTGAAGGATAGACAATTGCAAAGGTAGCATAACTTCTTGAGAAACAAACAAAAAAGTCTTTTTGAGACAAGGTCTCACTATGCAGTTCAGGCTGGCCTGAAACTCACTTTGTAGGCTGCTTTCAAACTCGCAGCAATTCTGCCTTTGTCTCTGAAGTGCTGGGATTCCAGATTTGCACCATCACGCTCATCTTATGGGACAGCAAAACTTTTAAATTCTGTTTGTGAAGAGCTTCACACTAATATTAATACTTGGAAAAGATTTCACAGAAAATAATAATAAAACCTATAAATGTCATAAATATATCAATAAATCATGTATATTAATGAAAAAAATTCTCAAATAAGAGTGATCTTTGAAAAATTGTCTCTTGGAATATTAGTCTATGTTCTGTTGCTATGATAGAATACCTGAGGCTGATTACTGTATAGGGAAACAAGGTCCACTTAGATCACAGTCCTAGAGATTCAAGAATATAATGCTAGTTTCCAGATAGTTATAGTCAGGACCTCTGGTAGGTAACACTGAAATGGTGGTAGAGTGTGAAAAAGCAATATATAACACAGGAAGCTGAGTACCAAGGAGGGGATCAGTCTTTCTCATTTTAATAATTTATTTTTATGAGAACTAACACATTTTGTGAGACCAAACTGAATTACTTCCAAGAGTGATGACTGTATGATATAATTACTTCCCATTTGGCCCCTGTTCTTCAAGTTTTGACAATCTGCTAATGCTGCCACATTGTGGGCTAAGGTTTCAATACATGAAACTATGAGGAACACATTCAAATTATATGCAAATGATAGCACTTGTAAATATTTTAAGGTCTTATACATGCATTGGTCTGTGTTGATGCCAAGGGTCTGTACATGTCTAGATCTGCGAGTATGCACACAAGTTACTAGACATGATTCTAAATTATCTCATCTTTGTTCTTCACAGAAAGGAAATAAAGGGTAAGGAGAAGTTTTCAACTGCTGCCTGAGTGTTGAAGGTGTGCACCAAACTGTGTACTGAGTCCCTAAACAAAAACTGGGAAAATTAATTAGATTCGAGTATTAAAAGAAATCACTGTCCAATCACTGTGTGGTAAATAAGCTAACTGAATAGAAGTTTCAGTATTTCCACATGGCAAAGAATACAGTCTTTCAGAAATAATTCAGAAAAATCATTAAGAACAAAACAATTAAAAAGTTTCAAATGCAACAAATTCTAGGGAAAGTTTGACACAGAGTATTATTCAGTTTGTTCAATTTCAATAAAAAAGAATGGGACATGTGAAAAAAACAGTACAAAAAAGAATCAATGAAAAATATGTCCGAAGAAGCTCCAATTCTGGATTTTCTGGACAAAGAATTTTAATCAATTATTGGCACCTAACATCTCTGGCTATTAGAGAAATGCAAATTAAGACAACACTGAGGTCTCATCTTACTCCAGAAAGAATGACTATTATCAAGAAATCAAATAATAACAAGTGATGTCAAGGTTTCAAGGAAAAACAAACTCCTTTACATTTTTGGTGGGAATGCAAACTTGCACAACCACTATGGAAATCAGTATGGAGATTCCTTAAAATGCAGCACTAGAAATTCTACTTGGCTCTGTTATTCCCTTTCTAGATAATTTCTGAAACAGGTAAAGATATTAGATCACAGTGATACGTATATACCCATGTTTACAACAACACAATTCATCATAGCTAAATCTTGAAAGTGGCCTATATGTCCATCAGTATATGAATGGTTAAAGAATATGTGGTATTTATACACTGTAGTATTCTGTCATAAAGAAGTATAAAGTTGAGTCATTTGCAGGAAAATAGATGCACCTTGAGATCATAATGTTGTGAAAAAAATTAACCACATGAGTTTAACTATTACACGATTTCTCTTATATAGGAAAAACCCTCCAAAATAAAAGGCAAAATAACAGATAGATAATGAGATAGATCTTTGGCAAATGAAAGGGTGTCCAAGGGTTCAAGGGAAAGAGGGAAAAAGGAAGGAGAAGAGGGTGAAAAAGAATTAAGATGAGTTTTATACATGTAAAATCACAATGCAAGGTATAATCTTATGTACTGTGAATACATACTAGTAAAAAAATGAAGATTGAAAAAAAATTAAATTTTCATCAGCAGTGGTAAGTAGGTACAGAATACTAAATCATGTCTAAAGAAAGAATAAAAAATATAAAAACAATACCAAATTGCAAATACAAATAGTTATAAATAAAAGAGGAAACAAACAGAAATTCTGGATTTGAATATGATGCTAAGTTGAGAACTTCATCAGAGAGATTCAACACTAAAATTGAGCAGTTATAAAAAGAAGAAGCAAAAAATAGAGTAGGGTAAATAGAAAATATGTAGCCTAAGGAATGGAAATACTAAAAATTAACTAAAAAGAGGAAATAGATATTGTTGACATAGAATGATTTAGAGTCATTAATCTGGGCACCACACATCCCAGTCAAATTGACACATAAAATTATCCACAATAAAGTTCTTGAATGAAACAAAATGAAATGATGTTAGATACTATTCCCAATCCATATGAAGAAATAGACAACCAGTCAAGACAGTTTCATAGAAAAATATGAAGTAATATAAGAGTATTTTTGTTTATAATTATATTTAATTTTACATGATTAAATACAGGTGAACTACTTTGATATATATAAGATGCATGAAGATGTAATGTTTTGCAACAATTACAGTGTAAAGTACATGAGAAGTAGAGCTACATAGGAAAAAATATCTGAGAAATATTGAAATTACACTAGAAGTAATTCAAATATTCACTAGTACTACTTCAAAAAAATCTTTAGAAGTTGATACACCAATCCCATTTCCAAAGAAAACCACTAAGAAGATAAAATTAAAATAATATAGTAGAAAACATCCATTTAAAATAAGACCATGTTAATGAAGGAATATGAAGTTGAAAAAACAGAAAATCAGCATCAGATACAAATTCTACCTTATTGGTAGTTACATAATACATAATGGATTACATACTCTAATTCCAATACACAGATTTGCAGAATGGATTTTTACAAATGAGTGAATTTTATGAGATATTTTATAATCATAAGAAAAATTTTCGATGTATAGAAACCTGAGGATTGAAACTAAAATGATGGAGAAAACATATATTGGACAATCAATATCCTCCAAGGAAAATCAGATTTTAAAACTAAAACTAAACTAACATGCTACAACTAAAACTAAAAACCATCCTAGAAACAAAAAGGTCATTTTATATTAATAACAGAGTCAATCTATTAAGATGATATGACAATTATAAGTAAATATGCAGTTAAAAACAGAATTCAAACATTGACAGAATTAATGAGAGAAAAAATACAGCAATAAAAGCTGGAGATCAATACCACAGTGGACAAATAATCACAAAGGAGATAGAGTACATGATTAATGCTATAAGTGAATAATACTTTACAGATTCTTGCAGAATATTCTACCCAATGATAACAAAATACATATTCTAACTATATATAGAATAATTTTTGAGAAAAAATATATTAGTACATAAAATGAGTGTTTAAAAGGAATAAATATTTTCAAGTAGTTTTTAAACGCAATGGAGTGGAATTAGCACTCAATAACAGTAGAACACTTGGAAAATGTTTTTAAAATGTAGAAATTAAGTAATTCATCATACATAACCCATGACTTCAAGAAGAAATCACATGAAAAACAATGAATGAAATAAAAATGTAACATTAAAATATATGGTATTCAGTGAAATAGTTCAGGAAACATTTCTGAATTCATTCTTGGATGTCAGTATGATTTGAATGACAAAGATAGGAAACAAATCGATAGATCACTATTTCTTACAAATTTAAACACAAAAATCCTCAACAAAATCCTACAAAATTGATTCTGACAAAATGTAAAAATAATTATGCAGCATATTTAATTTATATTGACATCAGGAATGCAACACTGACAACATATGAAAGTAATATAACAATGCTGTAATTGTAAGGGGTCATAAACATCACATACTCAAGCAATAAAGGAATGGGCCCTAAATCAAATAGACAACCATTCCTCAGTCTTAATATATGAGGAAGGTCGATTCTAGGAATAGAAATAAGGACCAAGAACCACATACATCTAGAAGACATCCAGAGGAACAGACACCTCATAGGAAAGCCTTGAGCTCAGTGTTAAGGCTTTCTAAGAAAAAATATACAATCATCAACACAGAAAACAAAATAAAATAGAAAACACAAAATGAAAAGACAAAGATGAAAAATTCAATTCCAAATGCCCAGCACACCCAGGGCAAGTTCAGAATACAAAGAGAAAGAGGAAATTAGAAGCTAAAAAATGGAACACTGAAACAATAACAGTAGAAGTACAAAAGTAAATGGAAGAGGTCATAGAAAAAATAATCTCTAAGATGCAAAATGAAATGACTATCTACATAAAAGACATTAAAGGACACACAGATAAACAACTAGAGGAACTCAATAAATGATGAAAGCTGTGAATGCCAAACATAGACAAGAAATGGAATCAATGAAACAGATACGAACAGAAATGCAAGAGATTAGTTACTCTATTGAAAGTATAGGAGAAACCACCCATTGCCTGTCTGCCACACTGGGAACCTTGGTGAGCCCCATGGAAGGGGAGAAATACCACCCATTTCTTCTCCACCACTCCAGGAACCTCAGTGAGACATGGAGAAGGGAAGAAACCCCCCATCACCACTTAGCCATTGGGGAGAACTTTGGTGAGCCACACATGAGGAGAGAGATCTTGCCCATCACATCTTACCCACCCTGGGAACCTCTGTGAACTGGGCAAGAGGGGAGATACCCCACCTATCAAATCTATGTCAGTTGGGTAACCACAGGGAGCTTCATAAGAGGAGAGAAATCCTACCCATTAATTCTCTGCTATCCCTGGAACCTCAGCCTGGAGGAATCCAGGTGTTTGTCCCATTGGTCTACACTGTGGTAAGGGCAGCCAGCGTGGGAAGTGCCTGGGACTCAGCAACTGACTTGTCTGGATAAACCTAGGGTAAATACACTCTAACTATGGGAAACACTTTGCATACAAACCCCTAATTCATGATTGGTTCAGTTATATAACTATAGACTTTACTCCTACAGTCTAAAGTACAAAATGAAGTTACCAGTTTGTCAATTTCTAAATTGTGCTTGATGTTACGACTATTGTTAATTGTACTATTGTAGCTAGGATGTCATGTCTGTTGTAATCAGTCCTCCCTTGTGTGACAACATTGTGAAGCTATGTGGTAATAACCTCACCACAGCCATGTACCAAAAGACTAGGGACTCATGCAAACAGAAAATAACATTCCACTCTCAATTAGTTGAGAAGGCAGGATCATGAGAAAGACATAAACCAAGAATCTCCTATACACAGAAGATACCACTGAAGAACAGACATTTCCTAGAGAGGCCTCAATACTAGAGATATTTCTACCTACAACCAAAATTCACAAGGATCATCAAAGAAAACAATATTTTCTGAAATAGAAAATGTCGAGAAGAAGGAGCAAAATGCAATCTCAGAACTCCAACCTCCGCAGAAGCAGTAAAGAAGAAACTGACATAGAAGGAATTGGAAGTCACACAACTGAAGTTTCTGAAATTATAGTAACTGAAGTAAAGAAAAAACTCCATCAGGTGGTAGAGGAAATCAGATCAGAAATAATCACTTAGTTAAAAAACTAATGAAACACATAATGAAAGAATTGCTGAGCATATTTAAAGACATAGATAAAAATTAGAGGAGCATGGGAAAATAATGCAAACCTTGAATGAACAATACAGGAAAGAATTAGAATGCATGAAAAATATACAAAGAGATACATAGGAAATTAAAAATTCCATTGAAACTGGAAAAACTGTTTTAACTAAACTTAAGATGCACTTTCATACCTTGAATATAAGACTGCACCTAGTTATCACAAAAGAAAAGTTCTCTTAAAAATGACAGAGCAGCACACTCCAGGAATGTACCCTCACGAGCTGTGCAGAGGATCTAGCTATACGTGGTCCTGCGACTCAGAGCAATCCACCAGGGGAACGTGAGTCAGCCTCACAGGACACAGAGCCACACAGGTCCCAGAAGGAAAAGACAAAACGAAAGACCAAGAGGCAGTCACAATCCCCCAGCCCACTGAGAACAAAACCAAGAGACACAGAAATAGAAAACACTGGGAGTCACACAACTGAACTTTCTGAAATGATAGCAAATGCAGTAAAGAAAGAGCTCAATGAAGCTATAGAGAAATTCAAATCAGAAATAATCTCTCAGCTAAAAAGTGAAATGACAATCATTCTTAAAGAAATGTTGTGTGTATCTAAACAAGAGCAAGATAAAAAAAGAAAAACATAAGAAAATTATGGAAACTTTGAACGAACAATATAAGACACAACTAGAATGCATGAAACGGATTCAAAGGCAAAATCAGGAAATGAAAAATTGCATGGAAAGTTTGAAAAACTGCTTGAATGCAGCTGAAGATAGAATTTCAGAACTTGAAGACAGCATGGGAGCTCATGGCCACGAAAGAAAAGATCTCTTAAAAATAGTAAGGAACCAAGAAACAACAATTCAACAGCTGCAAGACAAAGCCAAGAGAAATAACATAAGATTAATAGGCATAAATGAAAAAGCAGGGGTCAATACTAATGACTTGCAAAGACTAATCACAGAAATAACAGAAGAAAACTTTCCAAACATGGGAAAAGAATCTGAAATACAGGTAACTGAGGCATACAGAACCCCAATTAACCATAACCAATATAAATCCTCACTCAGACATATAATAACTAGGATATCATAAACACAGCATAAGTACAAAACACTAAAAGCTGTCAGAGAAAAGAAACAGATCACCTATGAAGGAAAGCCTATCAGAATCACGGCAGACTTCTCAACACAAACATTTAAGTCAAGAAGAGGTTGGAGTGAAGTATTTCAAATCCTGAAAGAAAACAACTTTCAAACTAGATTGATGTACCCTGTAAAACTATCCTTAAAAATTGATGGAGAAATAAGATACTTTCATGACAAAGAACAACTGAAGAAATTTATGGCCACCAAAACAACACTACAAAGAGTACTGGAAGACACTCTAGAAAGAGACAAAGATAGCTACAATCTTAAGAACAGCAACAACAAAGGGAAACCACTAAGCAGGGCAAATAATTAAACAGGAAATGTAGAAAACCAACAACAGAAAGACATCATGACAGAGGTGAGCCAGTGCATATCAGTAATATTAGTCACTGTGAATGGTCTCAACTCACCAATAAAAAGAAACAGACTAGCAGAGTGGGTTAAGAAACAAAGTCCAACAATATACTGTGAACAGGAAACACATTTCACTCAAAAGGACATTCACAGACTAACAATCAAAGGCTAGAAAACAAAATTCCATACAATAGAAACCCAGAAAAAAGCAGGGGTAGCTATTATGTTTGCAGACAATACAAAGTTCAAATTGAAAATGATCAAAAGAGATAAAGAAGGTCACTACATACTTGTTAGGGGAAAACTTCAAGAGGAGGAGATTAAAACCATAAATATATAAGCACCAAATATGGGAGCACCCAACTATATAAGACAATTCTTAATAGACATGAAAAATCAAATGAACAATAATACAGTTATAACAGGGGACCTTAACACACCACTGTCACAGAGAGACAGATCACCCAAACAAAAATTAGCAAGGAAATAACAGAACTGAATCAAACTTGTGAACAAATGTACCTAGTAGATGTGTACTGAGTATTCCACCCATCAGCATCAGAATACACATTCTTCTCAGCTGCACATGGGTCATTCTCTAAAATAGATCATATACTGGTCCACAAAACATGCTTAAGTAAATGTAAAGGAACTGAAATAATTCCATGCATATTATCTGATCATAGTGCAGTAAAATTGGAAATGAATGACAAAAAATCCTACAATAACTGCATAAACACATGGAAATTAAATAACGCTCTCCTAAATAACCAATGGGTCACAGAAGAAGTTAGAGAAGAAATTAAACAATATCTACAATACAATGAAAATGCAAATACAAATTATTGGAACCTGTGGGACACAATGAAAGCAGTCCTCAGGGGAAAATTTATAGCACAAAACTCTCACATCAAAAAAACAGAAAGAAAACACATAAACAACTTAATGCTGCACCACAAACTTCTAGAAAAAGAAGACCAAGTCAAGTCCAAAGCCCAAAGAATGGAGGAAATTATTAAGATTAGAGCAGAAATTAATGCAATTGAAACTAAGAAAACAATACAAAGAATTAATGAATTGAAGAGTTGGTTCTTTGAAAGAGTAAATAAAATTGATAAACCCCTAGCCAACCTTATCAAAAAGAGGAAAGAAAAAACTCAGATTCATGCAATAAGAAATCAAAAGAGTGAAATCACTACAGACCCTGTGGAAATACAGAAGATCATCAACACCTGCTTTGAAAACCTTTACTCACATAGATTTGATAACACAGAAAATGGACAGATTCCTAGAAACCTATGAATTACCAAAGATGAATCAAAAAGATGTAAATCTGTTGAATAACCCAATTTCAGCTAATGAAACTGAAAATGTAATTAGGACCCTACCAAGAAAGAAAAGCCCCGGCCCTGATGGATTCTCTACTGAATTCTACAAGAAATTTAGGGAAGACTTAATGCCAACATTCCTCAAACTCTTCAGTGAAATTGAAAGGCAAGTAAGTCTCCCTAACTGATTCCTGGAAACAAGTATTACACTAATGCCAAAACCAGAGAAAGACCCAACTAAAAAAGAAAATTGCAGGCCAATCTCCCTAATGAACGTACATGCAAAAATTCTCAATAAAATACTAGCAAGTAGAATACAGCAAGTTATCAGAAAGATTATACATCATTATCAAGTGAGATTCATCCCAGGAATGCAGAAATGGTTCAACATATGCAAATCAATAAATGTAATACACCATATCAACAGAGCCAACTACAAGAACCACATGATCATCTCAATAGATGCAGAAAAAGATTTTGACAAAATCTAACACCCAGTCATGATAAAAACCCTACAGAAAATCAGAATATATGGTCTCTACCTCAACCTGATAAAAGCTATATATCATAAACCAACAGTCAACATGTTACTAAACGGAGAAAAACTGAAAACTTTCAACCTAAAATCAGGAACAAGACAAGGATGTCCATCATCATCACTCCTATTCAATATACATCTGGAAATATTAGCCAGAGCAATTAGACAAGAGAAAGAAACAAAGGGAATAAGGATAGGAAAGGAAGCAGTGAAATCACCATTATTTGCAGATGATATGATACTCTACATAGAAGACCCCAAAAAATCCACTAGAAGACTTCTAGAAGTAATAACCAAATTCACTAATGTAGCTGGATACAATGTCAACCCCCCAAAATCAATAGCATTCCTGTACACAAACAACAAACACACTGAGAGAGAAATAAGGGAAACCACATACTTCACTATAACTTCCAAAAAAAAATGAATTACTTTGGAATCAATCTAACAAAGGTAGTAAAAGATCTTTACAGTGAAAATTACAATCCTCTGAAGAAGGAAATCAAAGAAGCTGTCAGAATATGGAAAGATATTCCCTGTTCATGGATAGGAAGAACAAACATCATGAAAATGGCCATTCTCCCAAAAGTATTATACAGATTTAATGCAATCCCAATCAAAATACCACTTGCCTACCTCACAGAGCTAGAGAAAGCATTCGTGAAATTCATCTGAAACCAGAAAATACCTAGAATAGCAAAGACAGTTCTGGGCAACAACGGTAAGGCAGAAGGCATCACAATCCCCGACTTGAAACTATACTACAAAGCTTCTGTGATAGAATGAGCATGGTACTGTAATCAAAACAGATCTGAAGATCAACGGAATAGATTAGAAGACACAGTCACAACTACAAACACACTTAGCCCCCTCATCTTTGACAAAGGGGCCAAACATGTACATTGGAAGAAAGATAGCCTGTTTAGCAAATGGTGCTGGAAAAACTGGCTTTCTATATGCCATAAACTAAAGCTAGATCCATGTCTATCACCACGCACTAAAATAAAGTCAAAATGGATCAAAGATCTGAATATTAAAACAGACACACTAAACTTACTAGAAGACAAAGTAAGTAAAAATCTTGATGACATAGGAGTAGGCAGAGAGTTCATAAACAAAAATCAAATTGCACAGGAAATGCTTCCCAGAATCAACAACTGGGATCTCAATATTGCTAAAAAGCTTTTGCATGTCAAAGGAAATCGCCAACAGAGTGAAAAGAAAACCCACAAATTGGGAAAATGTCTTAGCCAATTGTCCATCAGACAAAGGACTTCTATCTAAAATATATAAAGAATTAAAAGAAATCAGTCACGTAAAATTCAAGGACCTGATCCAAAAATGGACACTTGAAATGAATACCCACTTCTCAGAGAAAAAAAAATGGCAAATAAATATATGAAAAAATGTTCAACATCAATGGTCATTTGGGAAATGCAAATTAAAAGCAACACTGAGATTCCATCTCACTCCAGAAAGAATGGCCAAGATTAAAAAATCAACCAACAATAAATGCTGGAGGGGCTGTGGGGAAAAAGGAACACTTCTCCACTGTTGGTGGGAGTGTAGACTGGTGCAACCACTGTGGAAATCATTGTGAAGATTCCTAAAGAAACTGGGATTAGAGATCCCATTCAACCCAGCTATCCCACTTCTGGGCATTTTCCCAGAAGAATTGAAAACATCATACCACAGTGATATCTGTGCACCCATGTTTATAGCAACACAATTTGTAATAGCCAGATCTTGGAGATAACCGAAGTGCCCATCAATCAAAGACTGGATAAAAAAGATGTGGCATTTTTATAGAATGCTGTGCTACTCAGCTATCAAGAAAGATTGCATTGAGACTTTTATAAGTAAATGGTCACGACTTGAGACCATACTCATAAGTGAGATAAACCAAACTCACATGTGTAAATACCATATTTTCTCCCTAGTGTAGGAAACTGAAAAAGTACATATGATCCAAAATCTACAATAAATACTATGTAAGGGTGAAAAACAGTTCAAAGAGCAAAGTAATTGGGAAGGGAAATGGGGAAAGAGGGAAGGGAAAAGGAAAAGATATAAATCTGTATATATGTATATGTAAGATAACTAAAATGAACATACTACTGAATGTATTAGTTATTGAGAAAGAACAGTTAATACTCATATGATTAGATCAATTTTACCTGTCTGTATGTGTTAATGTAAACAAACATTTTGAAGATAATGATACACAATATTGCAACCATTGTCGTTTCTATCATCCTGTTTTGTAAACCTATGTTACTGATGTGCTTTTGCTCTAGTTGTTTGTTTGTGTCTTTTGCTTTTTGTCTTTCTTATGTTAGTCTTTTTTCTCTTAAATTAAAAAAAAAAGACAAGCACCCAGAAATAACAATTCAACAGCTGTAAAATGATGCAAGAAAAAATAGTATAAGAGTGATAAGTCTCAACAGAAAAGCAGGCGCCAACACAGATGACATTAAAAGACTACTTGCAGAAATAATAGCAGAACATGTCCCAAGCATGGGAAAAAATCTGACATACAGATAAGTGAGGTGTATAAAACTCCAATTAGACATAACCAAAATAAATGTACAACCAGAAATATAATAATCAAAATTCCAGAAATAGAGCTCAAGAATAGAACATTAAAAGCTGTTAGAGAAAAGAAACAGATCACCTATAAATGGAAGCCCGTCAGAATCATGGCATACTTCTCAATGCAAACCATCAAGTGAAGAACAACTTGGAGTGAAGTATTTCAAGTCCCAAAAGCAAACATCTTCCAATGTAGAATTATGCACCCTGCAAAATTATCTTTCAAAATTAGTCAATATATAAGATACTTCCATGACTAAGAAAAAGTGAAGAAATTCATGGTTACCAAACCAAACCTAAAAAATGTAGTGAAAAATATGCTAGATGGAGATCAAAATAACCACAATTCCATGAACAACAACGGAAAGAATACACCAAGCAGGACAACCAATTAAACAGAGGAGAAAATTAGGGAACCAAGGCAAGAAGATAACATGATAAAGGTAACCCAATACATATTATTTATAACCATTAGTATAAGTGGCCTCTAGCCAGGTGTGGTGGTGAAATAGCCAGGCGTGGTATAGATGGAGCCTTGTGAGTTCAAGGTCAACTTGGGCTACAATGTGAGCAAGGCCAGCCTGAACTACATAGTGTCACCCTGTCTCAAAAAACTAGAGCTGGTAGTTTGGCTCAGTGGCTTATGCACCTGCCTGACAGGCTTGAGGTTGTGAGTGTGAGTTTGATCCCTAGTGTCGCAAAAGAAAAATAAATAAATAAATAAATAAATAACAAATGGCCTCAATTCATCAATCAAAAGAAACATACCAGCTAACTGGAAAACAAACAAAATCCAACATTATGCTGTATAGAAGAAACACACTAACTCAAAAATAAATTTATTGACTGAAAGTCAAAGGATGGAAAACAATACTCCATGAGACAGGAACCCATAAAGGAGCAGGGGTGGCTATTCTGTTTTCAGACAATGTGAACTTCAAACCAAGAATGAACAAAAGATATAAAGGTCACTACAAACTTGTTAGAGGAAAATTTCAAGAGAAAGGGACAACAATCATAAACATACTCTCATCAAATATGGGAGCACACAACTATATATGACAAATATTAATAGACATGAAAAATCAAATAGCACAATTTCAGTGGGGAACCTTAACACCTCATTGTCACAAAGAGATAGATCAGCTAGTCAAAAAACAAGCAAAGATATAACAGAACTGAACCAAACTTGTGAACAAATGGACATAGCAGATGTTTACGGTGTTCCACTCAATATCAGAATACAAATTTTTCTCAGGTGCACATGGGATTTGCTCTAAAATAGACCATATACTAGGCCATAGAACATGCTTATGTAAATGCAAAGGAATTGAAATTGTCCCATGCATATTATCAGGCCAAAATGCAATGAAATTGGAAATTAATGACAAGAGAAACCACAAAAAGTCAGTAAATATATGGAAGTTAAATAACGGCCTCCTCAACAACCAGTGGGTCAGAAATGAAATTTAAAAAGAGATTAAACAATATCCACAATCTAATGAAAATCTTAGTACAACTTACAGGAACCTGTGGAATGCAGTGAAAGCAGTCCTCAGGCGGAAATTTATAGTGGTGAATACTCATATCAGGAAAATGGAATGAGCACAAAGAAACAACCAAATGCTGCACCTCAATCTACTAGAAAAAGAAGAGCAAGTCAAGCCCAAATCCCAAGGAAGGGAGGACCTTATAAAGGTCAGAGCTGAAATGAATGCAATTGCAACTAATAAAACATTACAAAAAATTAATGTACTGTAAATTTGTATCACTGAACAAAAAATTAAAATTGAAAAACCACTAGCCAAACTTATCAAAAACTGGAAAGAAGAATTAAATTCATACAACAAGGAATGAAAAGGATGAACTCACTACAGATCCTGTGGAAATTCAGTAGATCATTAATACTTACATCAAAAACCTTTACTTGCATAGGATGAAAAACACAGAAGAAATGGACAAACTCCTAGAACATGAGAATTAACAAAGCTGTATCAAGAAGATATAAAAATTTTAAATGAACAAATGTCAATTAATGAAATTGAAAGCTTAATTAAAAATTTACCAATAAAGAAAAGACCAGGTTCTGACAGATTCACAGCAGAATCCTATAAGAAATTTAGAGAAAATTTAATGCCAATAATCCTCAAAAATCTTTAATGAAATTGAAAGGGAAGCAATTTTCCCTAACTCATTCTTGGAGGAAAGTATTAACCTGATATCAAAATCAGAGAAAGGCCCAACCAAAAAGAAGAAATACAGATGAATCATCCAAATCAACATAGACCCTAAAATTCTCAATAAAATACTAGAAAATAAAATGCAGCATATCATCAAAAAGATTGCACATCTTGACCAAGTGACATTCATCCCAGGTGTGCAGAGGTGGTTCAGCATACACAAATCAAAAAGTGTAATACACCGTATCAACAGAGCCAAAGACAAAAATCACATAATCATCTCAATAGATGCAGAAAAAGCTTTTGATAAAGTCCAACATCAGAATTGATTGTTTTTACTTCAATCTGATAAAAGCTATCTATGATCAACCTGCAACCAACATCATACTAAATGGACAAAAACTGTATGCTTTTGACCTAAAATCAGGAACAAGTCTAGGATGTCCAGTATCACGACTCCTATTAAATATAGTTCTGGAAACGTTAGCCAGAGCAATTAAACAAATGAAAAAAAGAAAAGGAATAAGGATAGGAAAGGAAGAAGTGAAGTTATCAGTATTCACAAATGACATGATACTCTACGTAGAAAACCCCAAAATTCCACCAAAAGACTTCTAGATTTAATAACAAAACTCATGAAAAGGAAGAAACAATAAAGTGAAAATGTTCATATTCCCAAAACTGCTACACAGACTTAATGCAATGCCAATTACAATACCATTAGCATACCTCACAGATCCAGAGAAAACATTCCTAAAATACATCTGGAACCAGAAAAGACCTAAAATACCAGAACAGTTCTTGGCAACAAAGGTATGTCAAGGGGCATCACAATACCAAAACTGAAATTATACTACAAAAGAAGTGTGATAAAATCAGTATGATATTGCCAAAAAAAGCCTCGAGTATCAGTGGAACAGAATAGAAGATGTAGACACAACCCAACACGTTCTCACCCACCTTATCTTTGACAAAGGAGCCAAACATGTTTACTGGAAGAAAGATAACCTCTTTAATTAATGGTGCTGGAAAGAGTACATTTCAATATGCCAAACAGTTAACTAGACCCATGTGTACCACCATGCACTAAACTCAAGTCAAAATGCATCAAAGATCCAAATACTAAAACAGAAAAATTGTATTTACTGGAAGAGAAAATAGGTAGAAATCTTGAAGACCTGGTTGTAGGCAGAAACTTCAGGAACAAAACACAGACCGCAAAGGAAACATTTTTTATTATTTTAAAGAGAAAAAATCCAGAAAAATCAATAAGCAAAGAAAGAAACAGACAAATCAAAACAAGCAAAACAACAGCAATGACAAACACAATAATGATATAGGTTCTCAAAACAAGATGATAGGAATTTAACAATGGCTGTTATGTTATATATCATTATTTTCAAAATAGCTGCTTAGGTTACAGACATAGGAATAAAGCAAAGCAATAAAATAGAACAGAACATTGGATTTCAAAAACAAGACAGAAGGAAATCTCCCACAGTTGCTCTAATGCATATTGTTATTTTCCAAATGGATACCAGCTTTAAGCCTACAAAATCAATCAAACAATACAAGCATTAAGTCATTTGTTTTTTTACTTCAGTTGCTATCATCTTAGCCTGATTTTCTCTGAATCAGCCAGTTGCTTACTGGGAGGTGGGGCACATTGCTTTTCTTGTCTCTCAGTCCACATGCTGGCTGGCTCATGGAAAGGGATGGTTTGGCTTCTTGATTCTCTTCCCTTCCCCAGGGCTGCTGCTGGCTTATAGGAAAGCATGGTCTGGCTTCCTGATTCCCTTTCTTAAGAAACTAGGATTATAGGTCCCATTCAACCCAGTTTTGTCCCTTCTGATTATCTTCCCCAAAGAAGTAAAAACATCATACCACAGTGATATATGTGCACCCATGTTTATAAGAGTACAATTAATAATAGCTAAATCTTGGAAACAACTCAAATGACCGTCAACGAAGGAATATATAAAAACGATGTGGTTTTTTTTATATAATGGAGTACTACTCAGCCATAAAGCAGGATAAATTGCAGACTATTATAGGCAAATGGGTGAAACTCAGGACCATAGTCATAAGTGAAATAAATCAGACCCATATGTGCAAACATGATATTGTCTCACTAGTGTAAGAAACTGAATCAATAAATAATATAAATAATATCCAAAATGTACAATAGATATTGTGAATTGGGAAGAAATTGCCCAAAATAGAGAATAAAATATGGGAAAAGGGAAAGGAAGAAAGGACAAAAGAAAAAAAATATATGCATACACAAGATAGTTAAGGTTGTTATACACTTAATTTCTCTTAGTTCATTGATAAAGATTTGTGCAAATATTTTTTAGACAAGATATCTTGCCTATATCTTGTACTCTGACTACTACAAAGACAACAACATGTAATGTATTAATTATTGTAACTGTCCTGCTAACTCTTTTTGAAACTCTTTCATTGCTATTTTAATCTTTTTTTCTCTATAAAAGAAAAAAGAAATTAATATAAAACACAGGTTAATAAAATGAAAGCAAACACATGTATGGTCATTTAGATACAAAAAATCTAATAATAATCCAAAAGCATTTGCTACTGGAAACAAAACCACAAAAAGTAGGACTAGACATTAATTTTCTCAACTTGATAAATACCTTGTAGGAATATTCCACAGTTCATGTTATACTCTAATGGTGATTGACTGAAATTTTTCCACCTATAATTGGGAACAAGAGAAGGAAGAATGCTCCACAAGCTTTATTTAATATTGTACTAAAAGCTCTACAAAGAGAAATTAAGCAAAATAAATGAATAAAAGCCATTCAGATTAGGTGGAGGAAAACTATTTACAGATATGATTTTACATATAGAAAATCCTAAGAAATCTCCAAAACCTACTAGCATTAATAACAAGTTCAACAAGTTTATTGCAGAGAAGATCGAAAGAAACATCAGTCATATATATATATATATATGCAGTGAATAATATAAAAATTAAATTGAGTAAATAATTTTATGTAAAGTAAATAAAATTAAGAAATTAGGAGTAAACATAACAAAACAAATGAATATTTTTATGCTCAAAATTATAAACATTGTTGAAATAAAAATGACCTAAGTAAATAGAATGACATCCCACTATTACAGCTTGTGAGTTATAATATTTTTAAAACGGCAATAATACCCAAATACATCTATGGGTTCAGTACAATCCTTTAAAAAATCCCATTTGGATGTTTTTTTTTCCTGTAGAAGAAGTTGACATGGTAATCATGAAATTGATATGGAAATGTAAAGTACCCAGGATAGTGAAAACACCTTGCAAAAAAGCAAATTTAGGGGACTCTTATTATATGATTTCAAAATTTCCTATATTGCTACTACATTCAACACTGAGTGCTTTGAGCATATGAGTAGACATAAAGTTCAATAAAATAAAATTGAAAGTTCAGAAATAAAGACATACATTTATGATTAATTTACTTTCAACAAAAGTGCCAAAAAATTAAATGGAAGGTATAGTCTTTTAAACAAATGATGCTAAGACTTCTATATATCCACTTGCAAAAAAAGTAAAATTGGACTACTAGCTCACATCACACACCAGATGTAATTCAAAATGGATTATAGACCTAAGTATGAGAGGAAACAATAGAAAAATTTTAGAAAAAAATAGTAGTAGTAAGTCTCTCTGATTTTAGGTTGGGCGAGAAAATTTAGGTATGACACAAATAACATAAGCCATAAAAGAAAAGGCAGATAAATCGAAATATATCAAATTAAAATGCTAACCCTTCAAACAATATTTTTAAGAAAGTGAAAAATAGAATGAAAAGAAGAACTTTGTAAATCATGTGTCTGGTAAGGGTGTAATATCTACAACATGTAAAAAACTCAACATTTGACTGTAAAAGGGCAAATTGCCATTTAAATCAAGATAGACAAAAATTTGAATTATTTATTTGAATTTATACCATAAAGAATAAATAAATATATGAAAAAATGTTTGTCTCCAGTTCTCTAGGGATCAAACTTACAACCTTGCACCTGCCAAGCAGGCATTTAAGCCACTGAGCCAAATTTCCAGCCCTTGTCTCCAGCGCTATTAAGGAAATTCTGTACTTCACACCCACTTGGATGTTTATGTTTGTAAGGACAAACGATCACCAATATTGTCAAGGATACAGAAAAAGTTAAACCTTCCTACATAGCTGGTGGGACTATAAAATGGTATAATCATTCTGTAAAACAATTTTGCAATTACACAAAAATTTTAAACAGAAAGCTATCATACAATTCAGGAATTCTACTCCTAAGTATATAGTCAAGGGAATAGAAAATGCGTGCCCTTAGCAAAGATAGCACATGAAAATCATAGCATTATTATTCATGCTAGCCTCAAAATGGAAACAATCCAAACATCCATCAACAGATGAATATATAAATGAATGTGGTACATCAATATAATAAATTGAAGTATTGATACAAAGTAAAATGTGGATTAATCTTAAAAATATTATTGTAAATGAAAGAAGCTAGACAACATGGCAACATATTATTTGACTCTATTTATATGGAATGTCTAGAATAGGTTAGTGCATGGGAAGAGAAAAAGGCTTAGTACTTACCAGTATCTATGGATGGGATTGAGGAATGATGGAAGGAGAAAGGAGCTAGTGTTTACTATAGTCTTTGGATTAGAGTTTGAGGTACGGAGTTTCATTTTGGCATGAAGAAAATATTCTAGAATTAGTAGTCATGGTTGTATGACCTTGTGATTGTGCATTCATCAAAACTGCTGCATTGTATATTTTTAAATGATGGATATAATGATTTTTAAGTCACATTTTAATAAAAAAATATACTCAAAAACTCAAATGAAAAGTAGTGAACAGATTCCTACAGTATGTTTTTTAAAAATCAATCCAAATCCATAGTAATTATTGTAAAAATCATGAATTGTTCACTACTTAAAGATCAATGAAAATAATTGATCATATTCATTGATCCACAGAGAAAAATATATGCTCATCTCCATAGATGCTGAAAGGGTATTTGACAAAATTCAATAACAAGTCTCAATTTTAAGAACTCAAACAGAATAAATCAATCTCTTTAAGACTATTAACTATATTTATTTGGGTACAAAATTCAGTATCATTAGGAAACATACCAAACATAACCCTCAAAATCAGCAAGGATTTTCAACTGCCCACTAACTCTACTAACATTTTATTGCATACAAATAATTTATGCAATTAGATAAGGAGCATTCAAGTAGAAAATTGTAAAGATGAAAATTTGTAGATGATACAATTGCATAGACAGAAAATAGAAGAGTCAACTGAGAATCATGAGCAAAAAAATTTCAGTAAGGTAGTGGAATATTATATAATATATTATAATAATGCATATTATATTTAACTAACTTCCAATAGAAATAGCATTATAAACTATGGATGAACTTGCAGATATATAATACCTGCCAAAAGAAGTAGTAAATCTTCTATTTTATTTCCAAGACAGTAGTATTTTTTACTTTCCCTATGCTATCAATGGCTATTCTTTTTTAAAAGTTAAGTGTGCAAAATTAAATGCAAGACAAAATCTAGCATATTTATTGTTTTAAGTGAACAGTTCAGTCGTATTGAAAAAAGCTTTTAAACAGTAAAAAACACATGAAATACATCCATAAGCTGGCCACATTCCTATAGAAAAACATTGCATTTGTGTAAAATCTCTTTTCTCAAGGAAATGAATAAATACAATGTGGTTTCAGTATGAATATAAACAGGCTGTATCTTTAATCTGAAAACATACAAGCAACAACACCAGAAAATTCTGAAAAAGATAGGTAATGTGGTTGCATTTTTAATCTGCCCAACACTTCCAGAAGTCTTCCTTGTGATGATATCCTTACAGAGGCCTTTTGTTTCCCTTTGATATCTGCCTTCAATCATATAAAATTCTGCCAGTGAAATTTGAACCCAAACTGTAGACAGGGGTGTTATATTTTTTATGAAATCTTTCAGCAGCAATTTTATCAGGAAACATGGTTGTACTCCTGTTTGAGTGACCCTCAACATTCTGTGACAGAGAATTGTCTCCTCAGGTCAAAGAGAAAATCTCTTAGAAAATGTTGTTTACTGGCACAAGCTAACCTATGCAAGTTAAGGATAAGGTTCCATAAAGATATTAATAAAACTTAACACTTAAGCATCAATAAAGAGGAGATGAATGTGAGTTCTATTACCATCACAAGCCAGAATCCAGTAAGCACTATTTTATTTTGTACACTGAGAAATACTTCATCGTTTATCTTCCAAAATCTTCTAGTTAATAGACAAAAATGGTACCCTCAAGTCAACTGTGAAAATTGTGAGTAAAATATGTGTGCTTATTTTTGGAACTTTCTTTGTGCTTATGGGATAGACTGAAGAAATTTTTCATAATTATCTACTCTGAAGAATGTAGCCCATTCTCTATCTAATGTACATATATGCATGCTATCATGCTCCTTTCATGCTGAATCATTATGTCAACATTAAAAGAGGATAGATTCACATTTCATTAAGCTAATGGATTTGTCCATGTATATAAGGTGATATGCAATCTAAAAGAAAAGCTCATGTATTTTCAATTACCATGTATGTTTTCCTCTGTAGATGTAATTTAAAAGCATGTTTTCCTTAATACATTTATTTGCAAAATATTAATGTACCTCCTAAGATACTTTGCTTGTTACTTCATAAATAATTTTGGTTCAAGGAGGAAAGAGCAACAATTTAATATTGAAAATTGCAAGAATCAGTTAAAGTGGATTGCTTAAATTGCCTAAAGGAACATATAAGGTAAGTATATAATGTAAACATAGGATATTAGAATCTATTTTTCAAAATTTCATGGCTTATAGATCATTCCCTTTTTAACTTTTGTCTTTTCCCCTTATCTACTCTGCTTCTGCTTCCTACTGTGAAATGAAATTTGGAAGCTATCACAGGAAGAAATTCATGGATAAGTTTAGGAATGAAGTAGCTATTATTTAAAACTTTTCAGGGCAATGTTTTACTAGACCTTCAGAGTAAAATGATGATTGTATCGCCTTACCTCACTTTTCTATGATTCCAAACTGATGATTTGAAGAGTTGTTAATAACTGAGTGATCGATCTAATAATTCAATTTTTTCTAAGGTAACTGAAAAATAGAATATATACAATTTCTTTTCTCTAATTGCTCTATAACATAATCAAAATGCTATCAAGTATAATAAAGTAATAAAAATATTGCCCCGCTTAGTGCTGTTATTGTGTGAAAGCATATCTCCACTGTAAACAGACTCTCTTGTTATTTGCTATGTAAGTTCAAAGAACAGAGATCACATTATATCCTTTCACATTAATATCATCATGTATTTGAAACTATGACCTCCACTTTTTAAAATGTCATGCAACTAAGACTCTGATGATTGCCACCTTTCAATGTTTGACAGCTGAGTCTCTTGCTACACTTTTAAACTTTGCTGATCAAATAAAGATTCTCATCTTATTAGTTTTTTATCTTGGTTTTAATATTGCATTAAGTATCCAAATGTTCTTTTTAACAGCTTTAATTCTCTAACAGTCATTATATATGTTTGGACTTCATTGTAACACTAAAAAATTTCCTTTGAAATCCAAAAAAATATGAAAGAATACCTTATTAATTTCTCTTTCCTATCACATTCAGTAAGATTCTAGTAAGGATGATTCCTGTGGTGTGAAAACTAAAGAATTGTAATTGCATGTGAACTTCATAAATATTGAGATTATATTTTTTCCCATTTTTAGGAAGTGGCAAAATTATTTTAGTAAAGTTCCCTAGTAATATGTATGTAAAATAATATAGAAGTAGTGACTAATTATATAATAAATGTGCTACCAGTACATTGAGTTAATATGCCTTGTTAGATATAATCAGAAGCAGTATAATTCTCCAGTTCCATTAACATCCATTTATTGTGATCCCAAATATTGAGTACAGTAATCCAAGTACTGCAATCTTTTCTCTAATTTTCCTCACAATCCAAGAAGTTATATTTATAATTCCACTAGGACGTTATTGGAATCGCAGCAAGTTAATTCCAATCTACCATCTCCAATGCAACCCACGGTGAAAATAAAGACACTAGACATGTTTAAAGTTAAGGGCAGCCAAGGGGTCCTGAGTCCAATCCTCATGAGTATGTGAGGACAAGGGCCTTGATCCTAGGCCTCTCCCAGAATTTATCATCTTGTGAAGAAAAGGGGTGGTTTGAGGATGAGTAACAGTGAGGATGGTGGGAACTACATGAGTCATTAGCTAGGTAGGGGAAAAGGTAAGATATGCAGAGGGAACAATTTACATAACCCAATCAAGGTAGCAACTGAATTGTTTTAGGAGGTTGCCGCTTCAGTTTCTAATATGTAAACTTTATGCCCTGGGGACTCACAGCCTCTTTCTTAAGGTTCATACCCAGTGGACATTCCTGGAGCTCACTGGCTCTGCCATCCCGCTGTGCTTTATATATCTTACAGAGGTCACTATGGGAGGAAACAGGACACTGTCTGAAGGCTTTAGAGATTACATACCAGTACCTTAGTGTCTGATATGCAAACTTTTATGCCCTGGGGACTCACAGACTCTTTCCAGAGGCTCATACACAGTTGACGTTCCTGGAGCTCACTGGCTCTACCATCCTGCTGTGCCTTATATATTTTATAGAGATCACTAAGGGAGGAAATATGAAACTGTCTGATGGCTTTAGAGATTACATACCAGTATCTCGGCTAGGGCTAGCCTTATTTGCAATGCTTAGAGCCAATTGAAGAGAGAAGGACATACCATAGTCAGCTCTGTATATATCCATATAAGGAAATAAGTCTCGATATAATCAAAGTTGCTGCAATTGTTCTGCATTCAAGGGGACCCGCTCAAGTTGTCTCCCACATCTATTCATCATAAGATTAAAAGTCTTCCTTTATTATAGAAAAAATTTGGAAAAGCTCATGACTTCTGAAATAAAGTCCTCCATTCATTTTTAATAATAAAATCAGTAATTATATCTTTCCCCCTAGGAATATTCATGTATAGAATAAGTAAAATATAAGAATAAAAATTAACATTATATGCATATTAAAATATCACTATAAACTCATGAGTTCTTTTAAAATGTGTTTCCCTTCATTTGGAACCAGAAAAGATCTAGAATAGCCAAGGCAATTCTGGACAACAAAGGGAAGGCAGGAGGTATCACAATCCTCGACTTGAAACTATACTACAAAGCTACTGTGATAAAATCAGCATGGTACTGGAATCAAAACAGACCTGAAGATCAATGGAATAGATTAGGAGATACAGCCACAACTACAAACACACTCAGCCACCTCATCTTTGACAAAGGGGCCAAACAGGTACATTGGAAGAAAGATAGCCTCTTTAACAAATGGTGCTGGAAAAACTGGCTTTCTATATGCCATACACTAAAACTAGATGCATGCTTATCACCATACACTAAAATAAAGTCAAGATGGATCAAAGATCTGAATATTAAAACAGAGACACTAAACTTACTAGAAGACAGAGCAGGTAAAAATCTTGATGACATAGGAGTAGACAGAGAGTTCATGAACAAAAATCAAATTGCATGGGAAACACTTCTTAGAATCAACAACTGGGATCTCATCTTACTAAAAAGTTTTTGCATGTCAAAGGAAATCTACAACAGAGTGAAAATAAAACCCACAAACTGGGAAAATATCTTAGCCAATTGTCCATCAGACAAAGGACTTCCATGTAAAATGTATAAAAATTAAAAGAAATCAGGCCCCTAAAATTCAAAGACCCAATCCAAAAATGGGCATCTGTGATGAATACACACTTCTCAGAGAAAGAAATACAAATGGCAAATGACTAAATGGAAAAATGTTCAACATCAATGGTCATTCGGGAAATGCAAATTAAAACAACACTGAGATTCCATCTCACACCAGAAAGAATGGCCAAGATTAAAAAAATCAAGCAACAACAAATATTGGAGGGGCTGTGGGGAAAAAGGAACTCTCCTCCACTGTTGGTGGGAGTGTAGACTGGTGCAGTCACTGTGGAAGTCAGTGTGGAGATTCCTCAAGAAGCTAGGATTAGAGATCCTATTCAACCCAGCTATCCCACTTCTGGGCATTTTCCCAGAAGAACTGAAAACATCATACCACAGTGATATCTGTGCACCCATGTTTATAGCAACCCAATTTGTAATATCCAGATTTTGGAAACAACCCAAGTGCCCATCAATCAAAGACTGGATAAAAATATGTGGTATTTTTATACAATGGAGTACTACTCAGCTATTAAGAAAGATTGCATTGAGACTTTTATAAGTAAATGGTCACGACTTGAGACCATACTCATAAGTGAGATAAATCAAACCCACATGTGTAAATACCGTATTGTCTCCCTAGTGTAAGAAATGGAAAAAGTATATATGATCCAAAGTCTACAATAAATACTATGTAAGGGTAAAAAGCAGCTTGAAGAGCAAAAGTAATTGGGAAGGGAAAAGGGGGAAAGAGAAAAGGGAAAAGGAAAAGATATAAATCTGTATATATGTATATGTAAGATAAGTAAAACGAACACACTGCTGAATGTATTCGTTATTGAGAAAGAACAATTAATACTCATATGATTGGATCAATTTTACATGTCTATATCTGTTAATGTAAGTAACCATTTTGAAGATAACAATACGCGGTATTGCAACCATTGTCAAGTTTCTATCATCTGGTTTTGTAAACCTGCAATGTTACTGTTGTGCATTTACTCTAGTCGTTTGTCTCTTTTGCTTGTTGTCTTTGTTATATATGTCTTTTTTTTTCTTCGCTTAAATTAAAAAAAGTGAGAACTAGACACCAGAAAAAAAAAATAAAAATACAAAATAAAAAAATAAAATGTGCTTCCTCATAGTGTCCACTAGAAGACTAAAGGAAGAAAACCATCCTAATTGTAATTACTTCCCCAAGTACCCATATATTGGTTTCTAAATACTATTCTCCATAAAAGGAAATAGAATGTCTTAGAAAAACAATCAGCTTCAGGTCTGGAGCATACAAAATGCAACTAAACCTATAGAATAGTAGTATTACATTAGAAACCAAGTATTCAAAAATTATGGGTGTATATAAAAAGTTATAAAGAAGAAGCTCCTACTGGCCATATCTGGCGTACTTTGAGCAATAAAAAACAATAAAAATGGTAAAGCATTCTACCATGTTACATTAAAAAATAATCCATAACTCCATCATTATGCTCAAAAAAATTGTAAATGAAAGCCATTCTTAAAGATGAAAGACAGCTAATAATTGGGGATGGAATTAGAGAACTAGAAAATCACCATTTGACAACTAATTGTATAGTGGTGCATTCAGGCAAAGATCATTAACATGGGTCAAGTTATTGGGAAATAGACCCTCATAGTTTCAAAGTATCACTCTATCAGTTACTATTAGCTCACAGAGTAGGAAATGTAGCTTCAAAAAGGATAATGCTAGGATTTAAAGTAGGATTTTTAACACTTTGATGCAGATTAAATTTTTGTGAAAGAACATCTTACAGGTAATTCTATGTGTTTCTAGTCATGAGATTACTGAGTGAGCTCATAGGGAAACTTTTCATTTCAATAAATAACTTTATAAAATAAAGCAATAGTGTTTAGAGATCATCTTTATGATTTTACATCAGAGAGTAATGTGAGGTGATAAAATTTAGGGCAGTGGTTCTCCTGGTGGAAATGTAGGTGTCGTCATGTGGAGCGCACAAGGCAGTTTTAAAGACATTGACAATATTTAATCATTAAACTGGGTGTACATGGATACTCATTTTGTTATTTGCAAACTGTACATACATTATATATGTTTGTGCATATGTGATACATTTCAGAATAATAATAAATACTTGTGAGTGAATCTCTATTGGACAAATTCTCTAAAGTAAAACCAGGTACTAACTTTAAAACTGCAAAGAGAAACTACTATTTTACAAGTATCTGTGGTAATTTATGAAAAACATTGTTGATTGAACATGACTGAATAGAGGAACCACATTGGAGCTACTCAGAGAAAAGTAACTAAAAACACAGGCTATTGGAAGAAACAGGGAGATGCCTATCCTGATGCCTCAATCTGAAACAAGAGACTTGTAGATGAAACAAAACATACATGTAAGACTTCATAACATGGTGAATAAGCCTACAGGACTGCCAATGGAACTGTGCATGGATCAAGAACCACCATGCTGGAAAGCTTCCAGAAAAATGATGGACTGAAATAGTGCAGCTAACCCATGTCACACAGGATAGATTAGGGATACACTGTCCCTGGCGTCTTTTGTCTTCCTCCACAATTTTTTTTTTTTTGGTCTTATTGAGACAGGGTTTTACTATGCAGTTTAGACTGGCCTTGAACTCACTTGGTAGGCCAGGCTGGTCTCAAACTGGCAGCAATCCTCTTGCCTTGGCTTAACTAGTCCTGGGATTACAGGTGTGAACCACCATTCCTGGTTTGTACCAATAAACTAGATTAATAAAAAATTGGTGTTTTAGTATCTGAATTTTATACATTCACATTAATAGCATTTGATTTTAATAAACTGCATAATGACATGTATGAATGAGTGGTTTATATCACATTTGAAAATTATGAAATATACTAAAAATGACTTTTAGTAATTTAATTCAAGTTTAGACATGGTGACCCTATTATTAGTAATAATATATCTGTAAAGAAAAAGTATGTGTTATGGATTAAAAACTGGTGGTCAACTTAATACCAGCTGAATTACATCAGCATGGTGCCGACTGTACATGGCCCACCTGAAAAAAGTTGCCAGCATAAATAGAGACATGGAGAAGAAGAGCGAGGCATGGGTTCTCATAGGTGTTGCTGTTTCAAGTTGTTGGTTCTCCTGGAGGAATTTGTCATGCTGGCTTCCCTAATATGGATTTGGCCATTATCATCAGAGGAGCTCGGGACCTAGTCACTGCGAATGGCTGCGGTTCACTTTGGGCGAGCTCTGCTCCTCACACTGAGCATCACTTCCTGGCTCTGGAGGGGAAGATGTGTGCTGTTTAATCTCCAGGAGAAACTTGTCAGACTGGGCTTCCTGGCATGTACTCGACTCTTCTCATCATTGGAGGAGCTTCTGACCTCATTGCCACTGAGCATGGCTTTAGTACTTTTCAGGGGAGCTCTGGGCCTTATTTTGAGCGTGACTTTTTGGCTCCAGTATAGAACCCTCAACCTACTGCACAGCTCTTTACCCTACTGGCATAGACTTTCTAGCTTCCACGGCTGACCTTTGACTTTCCCAGAGCAGATCCATAAAACAGACTGGCACAAGTCCTTATTGTGGGCTCTTAGATATACAGTTGGATTTGTGGGAGGCATTGTCATGGGCTCTGGATCATCAACTGGACTCATGCAGGACAATGCTATGGGATCCAGGCCCTTGGCTAAATATTCTGGGTCTTTAGTATTGTGGACAGATTTTCCTTGTGTCAAACTCTGGGTGACCATCATAAAACAGTATTATAAATTCTGTGTCCTGTATGCAGTTGTTCTCCTTGTAACCCCTGACTACAACAGTATGTTATCATGTCTTTTTGAGTATTTTCATGGATTCCTTGATTATTTTTGGTTAATATATTACAATATATTACCATCTGTCTTAGTTACTTTTCGTTCGTTGCTGAGACGAAATACCTGACCCCCAAAATTAGAGAAGGAAAGGTTTATTCTTACAGTTTCTCAGGAGTTTCAGTCCATACTTAAGTTGGCTCCAAGACAGCGTGGCATGGCGGGCCTGCTGTTCATGGTGGCTGCAAGCTGCAAGCTGCAAGCCACAAGCCGCGCTGGCAAGAGAGAGAGAGGCTGAAGCAGAAGCGCAAGAGGAAGACCCGCCTTCCCTTACACTGTATCTCAGCTCCACCCCTGGGTGGGCACAGTGCTCACATTGTCAATCAACAAACCAATAACAAACCAATAACTCAGCCTCATCAAAATTATATGAGGACTTGGGGGAACATAGCATACGCCATACACCATCAATGTTGTATTTGATATTCAAACTTTCCCTGAAGAATGTAGCTTGTAAATATCTGTCTTATTTATAAAGAAGCAAATAACCAAGCAAAACAAACCTCAATAAACTTTTAAAAACCATGTGAAACTTATACATTATTCTCTCTAATAATATAATAAATCAAGATATTGGTAATAATTTAAGTAATTACATATTAACTAAAAAGTTTATCATGCTACAACTATTTAAAATAAGGATTGAGTGCAAAAGAATATCAAATAAAAATCTGCACAGTACTTATAAACTATAGTTATGAGACCATGACCTATGAAAATTTACCCAATATTTCCCAAACTTCATTCAGAGAAAAACCCAATACCACTAAAGCTTTTGTTGTTAAACAAAGTCTAACAGAAAAATAAGAGAACTGGCTTGTAATCAAAAGGGTAGAAATAATACAGTAAAGTATTTCCAGAGGAAAGCAAGGAATAAGAAAACAGAAAGTCAGTGGCATATATTGTTCTACTAGAAAAAATGAAAGTCACAGAATTCAAAATGTAATGCAGTCCAAGAAATAGTTCTCATGGACAAAACTGAAAAACTAAATTAAAAAACCTTCAACTCCTGAAAAAATTTTAAGAGCACAAGTAAAGAAACCTCTAAGAAGTAAAAATGCCATACTAAAGGATACAGACTATAAGCTTACATTTTAATGTTAAAAATACAGTTTAATTTTGAATATTTTTATGGCTCTTTTCTTTGTTGGCATTTTAGTTTTGGGGACTTATAGTCACTTATTTTCAGGCTTATTAAATTTTCTTTTGACAACTTTCAGGTTATAAGCAAGCCCATTAAAGGCATTTATCATTTCTATTAAAGTGTTTTCAATTTCTAGCATTTCCTTTTGATGCTTAGAGTTTCTTTTTCTTGCTGCTAGGTTGTTCATTTTTCTCACCATAGCCCATAGCATACTAATCATAATTTTTTCAAATAACTAGCCTAAAAATTACAACATCTCTTCCATATGTGGTTGTGTTTTTGATGATTATTCCATCTCTTTGAACTATATTTTCTGTCTTTTAGTATGCCTTGTAATTTTTCAATAAATACTAGACATTGTGTACTGGGTAAGAAAGTAAGTGAGGTAGTAGGTATTTAATACAACATTTTCTATTTATCTGGCTAGAAGTTTTGCTGTAGATTTCATTGTATAGCATATTTTTATCTTTTTGAATTTTAAAATATTTATTCATAATTTTGTGGTACATGACAATTATATTCCTTTTAGGGAATTGGTAAATACATGTATTGCATTTTGGTCATTTTTGCTCACCATTGTCCCCTAACTTTCCCTTCTCATTTCTCCAGAACCCCTTCCCATCTCCACAAAATCTTACTCCTTATTTTGTACTATCTCTTTTTTATTTTGATATATGCATATATTTTGGAATCTCTTTTAAGAGAAATCATGTAATACTTAATCCACTGTATCTGATTAACTTCACTTAGCATGAGATGCCGCGTCGTTTTCTAGCTATGTTCTGCTGACAAAGTCCAAACATGGAAGGAAAGATAGACCCATGTTCTGCTGACAAAGTCCAAACATGGAAAAAAAGATAGACCCATGTTCTGCTGACAAAGTCCAAACATGGAAGGAGGACATTTTCTAAGAAAAGGCCACAGCATAAAAATTGGCTTTGTGGGAATGGGTTAATGTTTCTTGGGAACTACTGTGTTAACTTGTGCTCTGATCCAGTTCAGAAATTTTCTCTTCTTTCTTTCCCATGCACAAAATCAGTAAACGAAGTGCAGACTCCCTAAGAACAAAAGGATAGTTAGTAAAATGTTTTTCTACAATTAATGGTGTAGTGGTCTGATACCAATTCAGACCGACAAGGCCAAGGCCAGAGTAGAAGTTTGAGAGCCTTTAATGATAATAATAATGACCAACTGGCTGAGGCTGCCTGGGAACCTCCATGCAGAGAGGCCGACATGCTGCTATGTTTTGTCTTTTAAGAGAGACAAGGTAAATAACACATTCTTGCAGCTGTGAGAACATCGCAGGGGAATAGGGGGGCTAAATCATGGCTGAATATGGTCTTGTGCTTTGCAGGCTTTTACCTAGGCTACCATAATAGAACATTTAGAATAATTCGACCCCCATAGTACATTAGACCTCCTTAAATCAAGATTGATATTTTAAAGCAATTATTAAGATTTTTTTCCCATAGATAAATATAGAAACGATTCAACTAATTGAAAATCAATTAGTAATCTATTAGTAGCCAAAACACGCTTCAAGGTCTTTAACTAAGTATAAACTTTCAACCTTTGCCAGAAAAAAGTACAAATTATTCTGTTAGAGTTTGTAAGAGTGTAGTTGTAACAGTAGTAGTAGTGAGAAGCAATAAAGCAGATTCACGCAGTCTCTGAGCTGTTTGTGTGTCTGTTCTCCACGCGCCAACGCTCAGCTCACGTTCGGGGACTCTGTGGACCTAGCCCAACTGGACCACAGCAGTTTAGATCTATCCACTTTCCTACAACAAATGATTCATACTAGTTTTTCTTTATGGCTGAGTAGTACTCCATTGTGTATATCTGCCACATTTTTTTATCCATTCATCTGTTGATGGGTATATAGGCAGATTTCATTATTTAGTTATTGTGAATTCTCTTACTATAAACATGCTTGCATGCACCATTGTAATAGGACGACTACAACTCTGTTGGAAAGACACCCAGAATAGGTATACTTGGGTCAAATAAAACCTGGATTTCTAGTTTTATAAGGAATCTTCATACAGATTTCACACTGGTTGCACTAGTTTGCATTCCCATCAACAATGTAAAATGGCTCATTTCCCCCTGAAACTTCAAAAGCATTTGTTGTTTCATGAGCCTTTGATAATAGATATTTTTACTGGACTAAGGTAAAATTTCAGTGTTGGTTTAATTTGCATTTTTTTATAAACAAAAGTTTTGGACATTTTTCATGTGCTTGTTGGCCATTTCTACTTCTTTTAATTAATATTTATTTAAATGACTCATTTTAAAAATAGATATTTTTTGGAGGATCTAATTTTTTAATTCATTTTAAGTTCAAGGTATTAGTCCTTTGAGGAGTAGGGAGAAAATTTTTTTTCAATCTCTATATATAGGTCATCTTGTTAATCTGTTGGTTATTTTCTTTGCTATAAAGAATTTTTAAATTTGATATAAAAACATTTCTTGATTCTTGGCATTATTTTTCCTGTGATTGTTCTGTTCAGAAAGTTATTTTCTTAAGCCTGTGTTTTCAAGACTTCTACCTAATTTATCTTGAAGCAGATTCACTGTTTCTGCTTCTATATCTAAATCTGTGGTCTATTTTGATTTGGTTTTAGTACAGGGTCAGAGGTACAATTCTAGATTCATTTTTCTGCACATTGATAACTAGTTTTCCTAGAACAATTTGTTAAAGAGAATATATTTTCTCCAGTGTATGCTTTGGCTCCTTTGTTAAAATTCAGATGACTAAAGTTGCGAGGAATTGTTTCTGCATCCTCAATTCTAACTCACTGGTCAACATTTATGTTTTTGTTCCAGTTTCATGCTGTTTGGAATATTTCAGCTTTGTGATAAAACTTGAAATCTGGGATTGTACTGTCACCTGGTTTGCTCTTTTTGCACAGCATTGCTTTGGCTACTCTGCATCTCCTCTGGTTCCATATGAACTTTAGGATGTCTTTTTCAGGTTCTGTGAAGAATACTGTTGGCAGTTTGAGTGGACGTGCATTAAAGCTATGCATTGTTTTTGGCAATTGACCATTTTGACAACAGCATTTCTGCCTATCCAGTAACAGAGGACATCTTTCCTGTTCTAATGTCCTCTTCAATCTCTTTATTCAAAGTACTGTAGTTTTCATAATAGCAGAGTTTAATTTCCTTCATTCAATTAATTCATAGTCCCCACCCCCACTCCGCACACACACACTGGGATTGCTTTCCCAATATTTTTCTCAGGAGATTCACTGTTGGTGTACAGAAACACTATTGTTTTTTGTGTACTGATTTTGTGTCGTGCCTCTGTAGAATTTTTTTTAATTCTAAGAGTATTCTGGTGGAGTATTTTTCTGTGGGGGCTGGTAGTCTATGTAAAGAAAAATACCATCTGCAAATAAGGATAGTTTGATTTCTTACTTTCTTGTTCATACCTCTTTCTCTTGTCTGATTGCACAGGCTAAAATTTTCAGTACTGTACTGTTATGAACAGGAGTGGTGAAAGTGGATACACTTTCCTTGACCCTGATTTTGGAGAGGATGCTTTTAGTTTTTTCCTCATTTAGAGTACTGTTGGCAGTAGACTTGTCATACATGACTTTTATCAGTTTGGTATGAGGTCATTCTGGAAATATTTTTGTTAGTATTTTTATCACAAATAAATGTGGGATTCTTTGAAAGATTTCTCCATGTATTGAGAGGATCATGAGATTTTTATACTTATTTCTGTTTATGTGTTGGATTGCATTTATTGACTTATGTATATTGAACCATCCTGCTGGGATGAAACCAACTTGGTCATGATGTGTGATCTGTTTAATGATTTGTTGCATTCTGTTTACAACTATCTTGTTGATCATTTTTGTATTTAGGTTCATTAAGGAAACTGACCTGTAGTTTTCTTGTTTCATTGATCCTTCTCTAGTTTTGCTTTCAGAGTAATGCTACTTAAAGGAATATGTTTGGCAGTGTCTTTTCTCTTTCAATTTCATTGCAACAATTGAGTACTGTTGGCATTAGTTTTGCCCAAATTTTCTGGAAAAATGCAATGAAGAATTTTTCATGGCCTGGACCTTTCGTAGTAGGGTATTATTGCTGCCTCAATTTCATTATCCCTTATAGGTCATTCAGTGTTTTTCTAAATTCTTGGTTCAATTTTTGTAATTCGTGTATGACTACAAAGGTATGCATTTCTTCTAGCTTCTACAATTTATTATACCTATTGTATTTCATTTGTGGATGCTGTGATTTTGCTTTTTGGATTTTTCATTTTATTTCTGTGTATTTTTCCTTTTCTTGTCTTTCTTTCTTTTTTCTTTCTTTCTTTCTTTTTCTTTCTTTCTTTGTTTATAAGTTAAGGCTATATCATTCCTTTGATCTTTTTGAAGAACCAAATCTTTGCTTTATTTTTTCTTTGTATTTTTTAAATCTTAATTTGTTTAATTTTTGCTCTAATCTTTAATTTTTTTTCCTTTATATGTTTTGGATTTGAATTGATCTTGTTTTTCTAGGACTTTTGATGCATCATTCTGTTACTTATTTAGGAACAGACAATTTTTCTAATGTAGGCCTTCATAGCTCTACATGTCCCTCTTAGAACTCTTTTTGTTGGGTCTTATGGACTTTGGTATGTTGTTCTGATATTTATATTTACTTCTCAGAACTTTTTAATTTGTTCCCTACTGTCTTCTCAGACTCACTGATTATTTAAGTGCATTCATTTTAATATTTATGTGTTTACATAGTTTCTGTTGTTTCTTTTACTATTGATTTCCACTTTCATTCTGGTATAATTCAACAAGGTGCAATAGATTATTTAAATTCTTTTGCATTCATTTAGACAAACTTTATGACCTAAGATACTGTATATTTTGGAGAAACTTCTATGTGCTGCTGAGAAAAAAGTGTATTCTGTTGTTGTTATATGAAAAATCTGGAGATTTGTATTAAATCCTTTTGTTCAATATTGTGTTTTGACTCTGATTTTTTCAAGTTTTCTTTTTTTTGCTGTTATTTTTAATATATCTTTTTGTGACAGGGGCTATTGAAGTCCTCCAGTTTGAATGTAGTGGTGTCTTTGTCCAATAGATATACAGTAGGTCCCACAGAGGCACAAAATTTGACAACATTTGAGGGGAGAGTGGGAGAGTGGCACTTTTCCTGTATCTTTTCTTTACCTGTGGGTCACACTAGTCACAGCCCTTACACATCCTTGTGACTCACTGTCCCACAAACTCTTCAATGCCTGATTCTAGGACTAGTCTTGTATTAGTCACTTTCTCATTGCTAAAACAAAATAACAAACAGTTACAATTTTCAGATTATGGAGTTAGCTGCCTCCAAAGAAGGAATGGCATGGTAGAAGGGGCTGAATGATTGCCAGCTACTTATCCAATAGCATTAAGGAAACAGAATGAGAGGAAAGGAGCCAGGGAAAAGAATACACTTTTCCAGGTCAGGGCACCAGTGACCAGCTTCCAACAAAGCCCCACCTCCTAACAGTAGATTGACCTACCTAACTCATTGATGAATGAATCCTCTGAGTATAGAGACCCCATGATATAATCACAGTCCAGTCACATGAGACTTTGGGGGGATATTTTTGGTCTAAAGCATAGCAATGTTCTTGCTCCTCACTGCACCTATGGGTTACAGGTCACAGCTCAGTCATTGCCCTTCAAGTGATTCTTTGGCTTGTACTTTTCTTAGTACCTTGATCCAAGGAAGCTTTCTCTTGTGACTATTTCATTTGCTGGGGTCCATCAGCCTGAGATAAAAGAAATAGAACAGGTGGGCACTGGATGGTGACTGCTCAGCTGCATACCAGTTGTCTACCAGCAGCCAGTTGACCTTTATCTTTTAGGGGTTTAGGTTTTTTCTTACAATGTTATGTTTGCTAGACTTGAACTATACATAGTGTCTGGACTCAGAGACATCCTTGTTTCTATTTATAAACATCCCTGATTCTAGAACTCATCTGACAGGCTACTCCTTCATGTTCTCTTCGTGTATCTGAACTCTTGTCTGATTTTTCATTTCCAAATACCTGCTGATCTTGGTGACTGTCTTCTGAGCTTCTTATGAGTGTTGCTGCCTGTAGCTCACTCTGTAATATTTCTAGTAAAATTTCTTTTAGTCTCCCTGTTTTCTTCATGTGTTTGAGGTGTTTTTTTTCTTTTTTTGACTTCTTATTAAGCGAGGTCTGAGAAATGAGTTTTTTTTCTGGTATATAACTCTGTTATTATACGTAAGGCCTATTGATACAGTGGTAAAGTGTAGAGAAGAGAAATTATTCTATAATCCCGTAATTCAGACTCAATTTTTACAATCCTATGACCTTAGGCTGAGACCTTCATAGAAGCTTCTCAGTCTTTTCCTCTCGCCCTTAGGCAAGACACAAAGTTTACAGGCACCTGGAATTAGGCATTTGACTTTCCAAAGTCAATGACTGCAGTAAGCATAGATTGAGTATTTTTCTTCTCTCATATTATTTATGTTCTGGTAAAACCTAATTTGGTTAGGCTCTGGTAAAATAGCTCTCTTGAGGGCAGATTTTGCTAAATGTAACAAAATGATTTAAGCACATTTAAAAATAGTACATTCTTTCCTCCCTCCTTGAAGCAAGAAGAAATATTTCTCCAATCTTCGCTTTGAGAATTTAGTACATACAGCTCCTAGAGATAAAACTCACAACTTTTGGGGGCATTTAAACTGGGTGACCTTCAGATTTTTAACCCTCAAACTTGTCCACAATGTACACTGAACAACTACTCAATTAACAGCTTAGATTTCCCCAAAGTGAATCAAACTTCCAATTTACAGAGTCAACGATTTCCTTGGCTACACTTGACTTTCCTGCTATCCATTAGAAGGATCACATAACTACTACTTTGTATATTTTGCCCTGATACAATGTGTTGTACAATAAAAGAATGGAAGGATGGGATGAATGTACAAAGAATCAACACGTCTTAGTGCTTAACAGCATATTCACTGGAGTCTGACAGGTTTTTGTCCTAGCTCTGCCATCAGCAATTTTCTTAATCTCTCAGTCGCTCTATTTTGTTATCTATAAAATGAGAAAAATAGTCACTTTAATGGCTCATTTGAGGTTAGACGTGTTAATATTCATAAAGTATACCTATAACATGCTCCATGAATGTTTATAAAATCCTACATCTCTTTTTGCCTGATTTATTACCCCTTCATGGAAAGAAAGATAGAAACAAAGAAACAAAGAAAGGGTAAAAGAAAGAAAGAAAGAAAGAAAGAAAGAAAGAAAGAAGAGTAAATAAAAGGAAAAGAAAATAACAGCACACTGTATTTATTGCTATTTCCTTGACTTTCAGATTTCAGTACTTTTCCTTTCTGATGCCTTTGTTTAAAAAGAAGTCTCATAATTTCTCAATCTCATGTCTAACCAGACTACTACTCTTCACTAATTCGCTGTAAGCATTGTTTAGAAATGAATTTGTGCAGGTAAACCAACAGAAATTCTCTTATTTTAATAAGTAGCCCATATTTGCAAGTGGTTGAAAAGAAATACACTGGTTTTCAAGTATTACCTATCTTTACTACACTTATAATACTGGATATTTCATATTTACAAAGGGCATTTTGTGAATACTTCCCTGATTTTCCTAAAACAATCAGTTGATATTTTAATTTTACTGTGAGTGCTTGTGCCAATCTAATGCAAAGACCAGATGGAAAAACATTAATGAAATCTTTTAGGTTGGCATAATAGATAATATGAATTTAGCACTGGGATAAAACACAGCAGGACCATTTCTAATACTTATATAATATAAAGTTTTCCATCATAGATTACAGGAAAATAGTGCACTTACTTGGGATTTGAGAAATCTTTGATATCTTGGAAATACTTTTTCCTAAGATGAAGTCTCTGCTCTTAATATCTCTTTGTTGTTTCAAAGGATGCATCCATATGTATGTCACCTACAAGAAACTTTGTGTTTGTGGGTAATCTAGTCATAAAGTATCAACACAAATGATTTTTCTTACTGCTTGAAAGGTGGCACAAGTGTAAAATTATCTGTTTAATATTCTTTCATTTATGAATTTTTGAAATTCCATCGGTGAAACAACCATGAACTTTAAGTGATTTCAATTTCCAGTGAATAAAATCTTGTTTTTATTGATTCATTATTCGAAGTGTTATATTTATTCATTAACAATTTTTATTGGTACTTGCTATATGTCATACACAGAAAACACCAAGTATAGGCAACTTTTAGAATATCAACATATTTTTATTATTTAAGTTTATGTGTAGTACATGTGTAGTATATAATGTTTACATTCCTTTTGGGAAGTTGGTATATGCATATAATATACATTAATTCCTTTTTTCATCCCCTTTCCCTTTCCTCCTTCACTTCTCCACCAATTTCTTGATCCCCTTCCATTTTCTGTACATGTTTGCCATATATACTGTTGATATTCATTGTGTGGAGTTGGTACATGTCCATAACACATCCCAATTTCTTTTTTCTCCCTCAGCCCTGTCTCATCCCTTGATTCCCTTACTTTTGCGAACAATATATACGCAATTTTAGCTTTACTATCTTCTGCCAGATACTTAGAAAATTTTCACACTTTAATAGTAAGTCTCATATTCATGAAGATTGCAAATTTTCTCAATGAACATATAGGCCTTGTTCTTCTAGTAACCATAAAACTAGTTTGTAGGGCAAAGCATTTCTCATCAGTAATAAGTCACTGCTAAAATGTTTACATGCAGTAATTGTGTTAGTTTTTGAATAGAACAAATATGATAGTTTAAAATAATCTCTTCCTATGTTTAAAATGATCTGTCTGTGTTGAGAAAATTACATATTTAAAATAGTATAGTTTCAAAAACACAAAGTTATAGATATATAGTATGTATAATATATAAAGAGATTAAGAATAAAAATGCAAATATGTCATAAACTGTATAACTTTTATGAATATTTGTTAGATGTGAACAAAATATAGGCAACATAAACTTCCGCAAAGCAATTTTTAAAACAAAACCACTACAGGCGGACAGAACCAGGGTCGGGTCCGCGTCCCGCGCGGTGCCCAGCACAGCTCCCTGGGACCGGGAGGCCTTCGCCCCCACCCAGTAAAGGAGGAGACTCCACCTGCACGCCCCGGGAGGCTGTCCTTCCTTGCTGTGCACGGGACCCAGCCAATCGGTCCCGCGATCCTGCACGCCGCGAACCTCAGGGAAACGCCGG